>WSUB01000015.1:121543-409691 GCA_019633425.1 Tulasnella sp. 424
AAAATTAGACACCGTCAAACTCGGGAGCCTTTGTGCGCATGGTATGCGAGGCATGACTTACCAAGCGGCGTGAACGCCGTCCCCATTGATGTAGAGAAGCTGAAGGTCCTTTGCAAGGGATGACTTTGTTTTGATGCGATCTTCTAATCCCGACTCAAATCCTTGTATCTCCGCCACAGTGAAGTGGTCCTTTAACCTCGATGCTCGTATAGTGTCAATCTCCTCCGCTAAATGCTCTCTTAGCAGTGACGTAAGGTCAGATACCGCTGCTCTAAATGATCCTATATCCCATGGTGTTTGACCGGCCCGAAGCTTGCCGACGAGGTCTTCGAGGCTCTCTAGAGGCACTCGAAACCGCTCGTGGCCATCGATGTTGCCGGCCATAGTTCCAGCGCCTAGCTTGTTCTCGAGAAAGGGAAAGTACATGTCTTCTTCCATGGAGTGGTGCTCATGTAGGAATTGAATCTGTGGAAGGGGGAGTAGATGGAGTGAGCTCGAGCAGGGAATGAGGTTGCTTCGAGCAAATCCAATCCTCACCACTTCATTGCAATAGCCGAGAAATGATTCGAATCTTGTTGTTTGTGGCTCTACATCACCAGAATAGTATGCCATAGAGTTGAAGCCTCGGAGGATAACTGATAAGGTACGAAAGTTAACGAACCATCGCGATCCGTCGCAAGGCGGCGGCTGCTCACTGTTGTGAACGATTACCATCCGAATGGCCTGGAAGTCATATAAATCATCCAAATTTCCTGCTGGTATGGGTAGACAGTGGAATAACTTGAGCTCGGATCCTGAGGTTGTCATTGGGTTGAGAAGGGCTGTGATGATCGGAGGTGAAGGACGTGAAAGCTGGTCTGAGTACTGGCTCGCCGAAACGCATTGACCAAAATCGAGGGTATATGTAGCCCAACTACAGGTGGCCTGAGCAAGCGACGGCGATGAATAACCCGTCGGACAACGGTCGCGTCATCACCTATCTTATGAATCTTATCCGGGAGTGGTCGGCGGCTATCATACCTACCAGACATCTCTTGGCACCGGCGTTTACCCGGCCGGGTACGCATTATCGGATTCCGCGGCTCTGCCGGAGGCACAGGTGATATAGATATGACAGGAAGCCAATCAGCGGCAACCAACAAAGCCAGTGACGGTCTATACCCCAATTTTGACCATTCATTTTGGTACATTTCTAGAACACACTCTAAGTGAAAGGAGACTGTTTGTATATGCTATTATCCAGGTGTACATGATATCCGTATCAAATCTCGGCTACAATGATTGTGAATAGTGTTGGAGACTTTGGCATCTGTTCCTAAAGAGGGAGAATGGTTAGCGGGGTGCGGTATGAAGATGAAGTCTATCTTGCTCACCTAGCGGTCTAGCAACAGTCGAGAGTGTGAGTAGTAGTTCCCCTTGGGCTATGAGGCATGAATTATCACGCGCGTTGAATAGGGAGAGGAAAGGGCGAACTTATAGTTCCACCTCAAATCTACTATGCTCATCGTATGAGCACGAGTCGGATAAGCAACCTAGAGCAACGCGAACGCGAGGGTTAGCCACTGATCAATCACTTACCAGGAGCAAACTGCACCAATTAGCGCCTAAGAGAGTTTTGATGAGATGGAGTGGGAGAGGCAGAGAGAGGACGGTGAGGTGAATAGACTAAGTTCGAACTTGGGCCGCACGGACATACTGTATATGCTGCGGATCATCGAAGGCAATGAAGATATCGTATATCGGAGTAAAACGAACAAAACAATAACTAATAACAATCTTCTAGAATATGTCGTGAATGTTTATGTCGCCACGGTCATCAACTCGTCCTCACGTCTGGGCTCGTAAGGCGCAAACTGTGTTTTGACGACCATGTTTTTGTCGCAGCATCCAAACTCCCACCAATCCGAGTGAACAGGCCATAGAATATATTTTGCTAAGAGAGCAATTGGAAGTGGTATTTTGGGAAACCTGAGAAGAATTAGACACCGTCAAACTCGGGAGCCTTTGTGCGCATGGTATGCGAGGCATGACTTACCAAGCGGCGTGAACGCCGTCCCCATTGATGTAAAGAAGCTGAAGGTCCTTTGCAAGGGATGACTTTGCTTTGATGTGGGCTTCTAATCCCAACTCAAACCCTTGGAGCTCCGCAACGGTGATGTGATCTTTTAACCTCCACGCTCGCAGAGTGTCGATCTCCTCCGCTAGATGCTCTCTTAGCACCGAAACAAGATCGTATATCACTGCTCTGAAATATCCTACATCCCATGGTGTTTGACCGGCACGAAGCTTTGCGATGAGATCTTCGAGGCGCTCCAGAGGTACTCGGAACTGGTCGTGGCCATCGACGTTGTCGGTCATAGCTCCGGCGCCTAGCTTGTTCTCTAGGAAGGGGAAGTACATGCCTTCTTCCATGGAGTGGTGTTCGTGTAGTAATTGAATCTGTGGAAGGGGAGTAGATAGTTTAGCTCGGGGGGGGGGGCGTGAGGTCGCTTCGAGCAAATCTGATCCTTACCACTTCATTGCAATAACCGAGAAATGAATCGAATCTTTTTGTTTGTGGCTCTACATCGCCAGAATAGTAAGCCATGGAGTTGAAGCCTCGGAGGATAACTGATAAGGTCCGAAAGTTAGCGAATCATCGCGGTCGTCGGAGGCTGCGGCTGCTCACTGTTGTGAACAATGACCATCCGAATGGCCTGGAAGTCGTATAAGTCATCCAATTTTCCTGCTGGTATGGGGAGACAGTGGAATAACTTGAGTTCGGATCCTGAAGTTGTCATCGGGTTGAGAAAGAGCTGTGGATGATCGAAGGTGAAGGACGTGAAAGCTGGTTTGAATACTAGCTCTTCAAAGCTCCATAAACAACGAGAGTATTTGTAGCCCGTCTACGAGTGGTGTGAGCATGCGACGACGATTGATAATTCGACCGACCTGGTCGGAAAACGGCGACGTCCAGCCTCCTTCCCGTCCAGCCTTGGCATTCTTCAACCTTCTGTCCACCACCCACAACTAGTTTCAGAATAATTGCCAGTTAAGCCGACGGCACCGGCCGCAAGGGAACAGCCTTGTGCACTGCCAAGACGAATCAGCTCCAACGAGTCCGATCCTCTCGGACACGAACCGGCCATGGAACTATGAAGAAGCCCGAACCCTTCGGCTACAGATACACAGCACTCGGTTTACAAAAGACCTCAGACGAGGTCTGGATCAAAACGCTGTGGATGACAGCAGTACTGAAAGCATTTGTTGCGGCTCGTTCAAGTTCCGGTCGGAGGCAAATGGTGTTTGTTTGTTGCCTTAGCTAAGGAGATCCTTCCGTGCTGAGAAATACGGTCAGAGAGTCCAGGACCAATTCGACATTTGCAATTGGGAGCTGAATAAGAGGTGATATCCCTTCGCTGCACATGGCTGGTTTCACGTGAAGCCCCGGATTTCATTCCGGCTCGGAGTTGGGGGGCTTTGCCGATCCTGGCCTCTGACCCTTTGCAAGCTTGAAGCTGATTGGCTGTTCGAGACGACACACGACCTAGTTGCATCTGATTTGGCCCATTCTGCCATGTGCACATCCGCGTGAAGCTTATTCGAAGATGGACTGTGGAGGATTTGGAGCTGATATGAGCTCGGGTAGAGTCCCCGACTTCCCAATTACGTATCTGAACCCCAAGTCTGCATTTGGATCCGTGCTGGTAATCCAACCATATATAGGGGCACACCTCGATGCTAGCTAGAGAGTACGTGGGCGATGGGAATCGTTGCTCTTCCGAAGGTGGATGTCATATTCAAGATAAAACAGTTCATCCTATCGGCCAGTGCACAGGAATAGGGAAGAGACGTGCGTATCGACGCGTCCAGCCGAAGCATTGCGGGGGTTCCCTGGGCAGTCTATTGGTGACGATAGTACCTTCTTCGGCAAGTTGATGATCGCTTTCTATCCCAAGGGATTTTCAGTTATGTATATCTCGTCGAATCCGAGATCTGCACCCAAGTCGTCAAGCAATCCAGCGGAGGCGCGGACGTCAAAAATGTGAAAAGTTGCCAAACTCAGGAATGGTCACAACTCGGTCGTTACCAGAAATCCCTGCTAGGCCCTTTGCTACTGTACATGATGTTCTCTTAAGTCAATTTAATGTAAGACGTTTCGCCAAAAGGGAATTCCGAGAAATCAAGAGAAAGAAGGGTGGAAAGGAAGAGAAGCGATGCCGACATCGAATAAGATAATAAAAAAGGGGACGAGAAAATCGAAGGGCCGAAGCGCGTAACATATCGAATTCCGAGCGAGTTTGAACTGAATGCGAGTATGGAAAAACGTTATTGTTGAGGAGGATAGCGGGGACAGGGATGAAGGTAAATAGGGGAAACAGAAGGGTTCAATCAAACCTTCGACTCAGGAGCCGCACCTCGAGGTCGTCCCGGAGGCGGACCGGTGGGCGGTGAGGGGAAAGAAACCTCATGCGCCCCCATCTCATCCTTCTCCAAATCATAATCCATGTCGCTCTTCCCCCTCCCGTTCCCGATACTCGAACTATCATCAAACGACCCATTCGAACTCCACTTCCCTGCAGACTTCCTCGCCACCATCTCCGTCGTGTTGTCGTTGTTCGTATACTGAGCTAAATCGATCTCTGATATTCCGCCTTGGCTGCGATAATGCGTGACGCTGATCTCGACTCCAATGCCCCCTACCCCACCGCCGGAGATGTCGGTGCGGTCAGACCACGGGTTGGCGGGGCGTGCGGCGGCCGGAGGGTCGGTACTGCCAAAAGTCTTGACGCGGAAGATGATGAGGGTGGGTACAATGGCAACGATGGTTGGCAGGATGCAGGCCGACATGTAGAGGGCGGGGAGCTATGTCGAAGCAAAGATGGATGTGAGCTGAGCTCTCAAGAAGTAGACTAGACAGCCGTGGACCTCACCGATCCAGAGGCAAAAATGATCAACCAAGCAACGACAGAGAATGTGTAAATAGCGCCACTTTCCATCAAAGCCGACGCAATTTGCTTGTACGGCTTGGCCGAGCGGGAGCCGAGGACGCCAACCTGACGAGCGATCCACCTAAAAAGGCCAATCAATCAGCCAAGGCTCTTGGGCAACGGCATTCTTACTATAAACAGCGTACCACAATCGCCCGATAATAAGCCCGGGTGCAACGACATTCACGGCAATGCAGAAGCCGAGTGTAATCATCCACCAAGTATCGACCTGCGATATCAGCCGCGTGCTATCTTCGTCCATACGTCGGATCGTGTAAACAAACATGACAATGGCCGTGGCTAAAGGATTGCCAAAATGGGGGGTATAAGTTAGCCACTGACTTTTGAAGGAGACAACGAAGCCGGAACTGACCGAGATCGCAGATCAGAAGAACAGCGGGCAGGAGAGTTGCCCAAGGGTCCTTTAGCCAGATCACCCAGACCCGCCAGCACTAGAGGGTGTTGGAGGATTTGTCAGCGCTTGCGGTCTCATCGAGACGAGGGAGATTAGGAAGAGCGCTCACCACAAGTGCGTCAGTAATGAAGCTCTGTTGGCAAATTGTGGAGATTGTCAGCAAATTAGCGCTCCTTCGAACATTCCTTTTAGGCAAATGATCCCTTACCATTATCCAGAAGATGCCACTGCGGGGCGTTAAGATGGCATCAACACGTTTGCTCGGCAAATTGAACGAGGCGCCGGGACAAGACGAGAAAACTCACTCTCGTGCTGGAAGAATCTTACTTCCGTAGTCCAGGAAGTAATCTTGAACAGTCGGGAACTTGTTGCGATACCCAAAGAACGCCAAGTAGATATCTGCTGCTTGTAAGCCTAATACGTGGAACACCGACGGGTCAGCGGAACGGGTTCGTTCTTGACTTCTTCGGACCGGTATGTTCCGGCAAAGGCAGCGTCCGTGAATGCTCACATATCGTAGCGGTGTTGAGGACATAGAGGATGATGAGGACGACTGGAATGACCACGCTGATATTGTTCGTCACCCTCTTCCTTCGAATAGTGTTCATGGCTGCAATAAAGAGCCCTGTGTATGCCACTGCGATTTGAAAGGAGAAGAAATCAGAGGGTAGCAGGAGAGACGCGAACGATGACGCTCTCACCAGACAACACAAGAGCCACCGCAAAGCCGACCAGGCGCGCGAGCCCAAGATCCATAGCCATGGCTAACGACAGAAACTATAGTAAAGGAATGATAGGCAAGCGAAGTGGTAGAATAGAGAAGGGGGAGGGGGAAGGGGCGACGAAGGACATCTGAAGTGCGCAGCCGGGCTTTAATAGCAGGAGCTTCTGGCCTAGCATCAGATTTCAGAGGACGAAAGCTCATAGGTTCTCCGGGTTCTAAGGCTAACCCCACTAGTAGAACTCGTGGACGACAGGAACAGGCAAGAGGGGAGCGATAAGGCTGGGAAAAGACGCCTGTGGAGGTTTCCATGCGTTTCAGGGGTCCCAACGTACAATGTGGACACCTCTGCGTTCCTCGACGCATGGACCTCATACCACCGCACCAGCTGCCGAACCCCTCACCTCCGAACACCAATCCCTGCCGAATTTACACGCGACTTCATTTCTGCCTTCCATGTCGCCGTCCTTCGATAACTTAGGGTAACTTGAACTCTTCTCTTGAGCTTATCCTGCAGCACTTACCATATGCAACAAGCGAGGGCAGCGCTATGACGCACCCACCGAATAAAAAACAGTCCTCATCAATACACTCTCCCAACGCGCCAGATCTAGACAGTCGCAATGCGGCGACAATGAATGATGGTACCTGGTTTTGCAACTTACGACCTCCAAGCGACGGCAACAACTATCCCGATTCGGGGAGCGATAGAAAATATTAACGACTGAAACCACACTACAACATATCAAGAGGTCCCATAAGTACATAAGGCGTCCCTTGTCCCACTCACTGACCACGAAAGTCCCAGAATAGGGGAAACATATAAAATTGTTCAAACGAGAGGTGACGATAGAACTGGCCCTGCCCGATTTCGTCAACTCAACATAAACATGCTGCAACCGCCGATCTCCCTCGCCCCGAGTTATGGTATGCGGCTGCCCGAACACATCCACCATGCCGAGCCGGCCGGGCACTGAGGTAAGGGTACCTTTTTTGCCACATTACCGTCTATCCAGCGAGAAGGGAGTGACTAGGTCCGCCAACTCTTCTTCATTCTTCCATTGGCCTCCTTTCTCCTCCTTCGTACCGACGACCCTTCCAAACCCACTCTTGAACCATTCCCCCATGGTCCTCTTCCCACCCACAGCCACAAGGTCACTTGACTCGGGCCGTCTTAACACTCCCGAGGCGACCGAAGCAACTCGTTTCGAAGGTGGGTAGATCTTGTCGACCGCTTTCGACAGTCGCTTCAACGACAGTCCCTTATCAATATGAATAGCACCGCTTTCAGAAGATGACGGAACGCCCGTTGAGCTCGACTGCTTCGACTTCTGATACGCCTCTTGCAGGATCCCGGCGACATTCGACAGAGAGATCGGTAACTTTGGGAATGGCGACTGGAGAACGTAAACGATGTTCGACGTGTTAGTTGACACGTCCATGGGTCCGGGTCCTCGTAATGCGCCAGATATACTCTCGTCTGGGATACGGCAACCCCAAGGAAGCATCGTTGTATCGCCGTTCATCCACCGGCCCCTCTCGTTTGGGGTCATACTCTTCGGCAAATTCCGATCATAGTCCATCCAGAGCACGACCCTCCAGTCGCCACTGATCTTGTTCTTATGGAAGTGCAATATAAGACGCAGATCAGCGGCTATGGTATAGCCCGGTAATGTTGAGAACGCCGCCGGAGAGGGGATGACTTTGGCCTCTCCCAAACGAGCCAGAAGTTTCATCAAGTCGTGCCACGTTGGAGCCGAAATATGGAACGCAGCGTCCGGTTGAATTACCACAGTCTCGGGGAATGCAGGGCAGGGCGGTATCACAGGTTGGTCGAGAGGAGGAGGCATGTACCCGAACGCTATACATGAATCATCGAATGAGAAAAAACGGAGTTTTCTAGCGGATAGCTGGACTCAAGGTACTCACAAACTTTGTTCGAATATTCCGCCTCCATCTGGATCCTCTTCGCTCCGGGGCTTGTGGAAGGACCCGCGCCATTCGTGTTAGGCGGCGGTGGACCGGCCGCAGGCGGATGAGGCGATAACCTCCCTCTCAAATCAGGGTTGGCGCCTGGAGGGGTCGGTCCCATGGCTCCGTTCGGCATACTGGGTATCGGCATCGCAAGAGTAGGCATAGGCGGAACGGGCGGGACGTTCAACGCATCACCTTGTCCAGCACCATGCACCGTATGTGGTCGATTAGGAGCTAATTGAGCCGACGATCGAGAGTTCCTAAGTCCAGGCGTCCCTGGTGCTGACTGGTGTTGAGCTTGTTGGTTTAGGATGGCACCAGTAGAAGGCGAAGAACTGCCACGATGAAGACCACCACCACCACCACCTGCTCCAGTCGTCGCGGGTAAAGTCTGAGCGTGGCTCGAGTGCGGCCTTTGTCGATGGGGTGGCGAGCCTTGCGAAGGTGGACCCATCTGGTGAGGCGGCGTTAATGGCGATGTTTGGGAGCTCGGTGACAGACCAAGGGGAGACATCATAGGTTCCGACATCGAGTGTGGCAGCTGCAGACCTGGACTCTCTAGCACGCTCGATTGTGGGACTGACGAAGCACTCGGGCTCAGACCCGGCGTCGTGGGTAAAACAGGGCTCAAATGTGGCTGGCCCACAGAGCGTTGTGGCGACGAAGCCACTTCCTCGTACCGTGGCAGCATTTCCATTGAACTCGGAGAGCCCGGAGAAGTGGGAGATCTAGGGTTTGGTGGCTGAGTGTGTGGCGGCGTTTGGAATGACGATTGCTGCATCTGCGAAGGGTTTGGAGTGGCTGAGCGACTTCCAAGAGGGGTCGAGAGAGATGTGACGATATGTGGTCGAGGAGTATGCGGTCGACCAGCGGAAGAGTTAGAGCCAGTGCTCGTCGAGTGGGTTAGGTTTGAAGTGCGGTATGGCAACTCGGTCTCTACTTCGTCGAAACTTCGTCTCGATGACGAGCCGGAGGGGCCGGGCATGTTATCCCAACCACTCCTCGAAGGACCGGGCACGTTATCCCAGCTACTCCTCTGGATCTGCTGCTCGATCTGCTTCTGCTTCTTGACTTCTTCCGCCAAGCTCATAGCCATGACCCGGGCCATCATTTCTTCTTCGGACTCCTCGTGTGTGCTACTCATCATCCTATTCCTCTCCTGTTCCCGTTCGTACTGCTCACGGGACTCCCGAAGGATACGAGCTTCCTCATCTTCGGCGGCGACAGGGGCATGTCGTTGGGCTTCGGCAGCAAACGATTCCATGGACATGCGAAGCGCACGGTCTAGTTCGTCGTCCCCGGGCTGAAGGTTTCCATTTGGCGCCAGCTCCTTCGACATCATGGTTGGAGACGTTTGAATGGGCTGCTGGAACTGCTGTTGATCCCCATTGAAGTATGGCGGCGCGCTTTGCGGCTCTGCTGGAGGAGTTGGTAGAAGGATCTTCGGAGGTAACGGGGGAGGTGCGGGTGGGCCACCAAAGCCATAAGGCGGTGCCCCTGATGGTGGTCCGACAGGGGAAATAAACTCATTTCGAGGCGGTGGATGTTGTAAAGGATGACGAGATGCAAAGTCTTGATAGGAACCAAATGACTGCCTTGAACTAGATGCGGTAGGAGAGGCGGGGTTGCGAGGGGGTTGGGTGCCAGGTGAGGGGGGATACTGACCCGCACCTTGGCCATTTTGTGGACCGAATGCTTGCGGAGGAGGCCTCCAGTATGTCGGAACCTGAGGGGGAGCACCACCCATAGTAGGTACCGCGGAGTCTGATCGTGAATGAGCGGGTCCAGGAGGGGCTTGCAGCGATGGTCCAGCATACTGCTGCGCCGGGTTCGCTGGCCCACCATTCGAATAAGGTGCTTGATTATAAGAAAGAGGTTGATACGCTGGATTAGGCGTCATTGGGTAGCCAGTGGCAGTCGACGGGCCGGGAGCGCCAGCGATCAAGGCGGAGTCGGTATAGGCATGGTGGTGCAGACGCCCATGATGGGGTTGTGGCGGAAGCGGAGGAGAACCATAGGGAGCATGCTGGGCTGGAGGAGGTTGATGGTATGGATATGCGCTTTGAGATCGGGAGATGGGCTGCTGCTGGTTGGACATCGAGGCGGGTGTTTACCCGTCTATATTGCAATTACTGTAATTCGAAGCTGTTCGATGCGATCCGTGACGTCTCAAATATTGCAAAAATAGTGAAGATGTCCTTGATACTGGTGGAGAGGTCTTTTGAGACTAAAATCGATGCGAGGGAGATATCGACCGGGGTCAGTCGGAAATTGGGTTTCGTGGCGCTTACACCCATCAAGGCAACCAACCTTTAATACACGGTCCAGGCGTAAAGGACGCGACTTGTTCCAGTGATGTGAACGTTGTGGAGCGTTTTACACGTGGAGTGAATTTTTATGCACAGAGTAAATGAAAAGCGTAGTAATGGCGGGAAATGCGATGGTTGGTAGGAAGGGGGAGTGTACAGGTTCTGGGATTCTCACTTCTCAGATCTGTCAAAAAGCAAGCGCCGTCGGCGTCTGCAAGCCTGGTCGTCGGGCACAGCCACAACCCACACTCTGTGATTTCTCCCTTGAAACTCGGCCCATGTCCGAACCCGCAGTTACGAGAACAGCTTGGCAGTACAGAAATATCGTCAGCGAAATCCTGGAAAGGGAAAAAATTACTACGTAAATGCCTCCCAGGTAAAATACAACCGATGACCATAATGTCGGCAAGGGGGGTTAAAAAAACGAGGAAAACGAGAACAGCTTTCTTTCTTTTACTTCATAATCATCCATGTGCCTAGAGGAGGATATACTGATTTCGAGAAAAGGACAGGGAGGGGGTGCACAGAAGGAAAAAAAAACAAATATGACGAAAGAGAAAAACGACATGCCATGTAATGGAATAATTAGCGCATGAGTTCAACCTATACAAGAGGTCCTTTCATTCGACGTTGGCGTCCGCTGGGGTAACCGCAGTTCTAGGCCTCTCCTGCGAGTGGGTTGGAGTGCGAGTTTTGGGACCCCCGCTACCCAGCCCAGTCGCAGCAGCGCCGGCGGCAGCAGCAGCAGCAGACAGTCCTGCTTTATCGTTTCCTCTTAGCAAGAACTGTTCCAATCGGAGCAGCAAGACCCGACGCACCACGTGCAGCTACGCCCGTAGTAGTAGAGGTTCCATCCACCGCAGCCGCCGTGTTCATCATGGAAGGCGAGTTCACGCCCGAGCCGGGATTGCTCCCGCTTGAAGAGCCACCCGCAGCTCCGGCTCCATGTCCGTCCCGTCCTTCATTTTCGGTCCAGCCACCGTGATCGTGTTCCTCGAATTCGGCTTCAAGCTGTGCACTGAAAGGTCGAGACGTGCTTGATCCTGCAATGGCGTTTAGCAGGTTGTTGGCCGTCATGAATGTATTGTTCAAAGGCGTGGCTCTAATTTAAACGAAAGGGAAATCATATATAATAAAGATGGAAAACCCGGAAAAAAAAATCAGTCACACGAACAGCGCAGTGAAAAAGCGACTGGAGAGTCGGTTCTCCACTCACGCATTCGCGAACTCTGATGCTTCGCGTTCGGCTTGAGCATCTGCTGCATTTCGTCGTGCTTCGATCGACAGGGCTTTGGACCTCGACGAAGGTCCAGCTCCGGTGTGGGTCGTGTCGGGCAGATCACGGTAGCCAGCGTTTCGCTTATCGGGGCTGTAAGTCGTATCCATAACATCATCCCCATGCCTGCCACCAAACTCATCCGCTGAAACCATATGCTCGTCACCCTCGTCGTCCTCGTCAAAGCTAGGTTCGAGCTCGTCCTCAACTTGGCGGTCCTCGTCGATCGCAGAAGGGCCGTTGCTGGTGACTGCTGGGATCGCCGGGTTGGAATGGCCTTGAATAGCATTCATGAACGGGTTCCTTGAACTTGAAGAATTCGCGGCCGAAGCGGTCCGGTTGGCAGCAGGATTTCCGCCAGCATCGGAATCAACGACGATGGCATCATCAGCGTTATGACCTGCCGCTTGAGCTGGTACCGCGTGTGCCGTTGTAGGTACATGACCTGCATTCGCGTCTTCTTCGGCTTCGTCCAACGCTGCTTCGATGGCTTTGAGTTCGTTCTCATCGACTTCAACATCGGCTTCCAAGTCGGCAAATGTCCGGCATAGGGGGCAGGAGAATCCAGGGTGGTGCAACTCAAGCAAGGGGCGAATGCACTTGTAGTGGAATGCGTGCGAGCAGGGCGCGATGAAGAGCGATTGGCAGACGCTGACAGCGAAAAGGCCTACAAAGACGTTGGACCACACATGTTAGCCCCTGTCTGAGAATCACGACACTTGGAAAAACGCACAGATGCAGCAGTCTCCAACAGTCTTCCTGAGGCCGTCTTTGCTTCGAGGGCCCTCAACGGCTTGCAAAGTTCGCAATTGTTTTAGAGCGGCGGTACTACAACCCATGCACGAGGTCCGGTCAGTTCTCCATGCCGGCCGCAGTCACAAATCACGAAAGGGACGAACTTGAAAGCATTGGCGCCCCCTTGCCACTCTCGCCCTTGTCCAACTTCGACTTTGATCTTGACGCAGCGGTACATTTCCTCAGTACCCCCTTGGTAGTCGACGCCCAGTTGAATGATATCGCCGTCTTTGAGGATGTGTGGAGTTGACTCCTGTCCAGGGGGGCTCAACCGCATATGATTGATAAACGTCCCAGACGACGATTTTGTGTCTTTCAGGAAGAACTAAGAGCAGAAGGGGGCAAAGATGCATAGAGCATTGGGGGAAAGATTGAATTGAGATTCAGACTGGAACTGATCGGTCGGAAAGGGAAAGAGACCACTTACGACGCCTTTACCCTGCACCCAGAGCTCCGCATGGGCTCTACTAACCACTTTACTCCTAAAAGCGACCTTGTCCGAGTTTTTATCATTCGGATTCAAACCGTTGCCTCTAGTCGGATTGGTCGCTCGATCTGTGAAGCGTCCGACTCGCAACGGCGGTCCACCGACTCTGACATCGCGCACGATGGGCTCAAAGTGCAAGGAGCGAGCGTTCTCGAGATGCGGGACCAATCGAATGCGATAAGTCTGCTTCTCACCCTCGGATGCGGTGGAAGGCCCACCCGTGGTGGCAGTAGGAGGGAACATTCCTGAGGGTCCTGGAGCGGCCGCGGACGGGGATGCCGGTCCTGCGGCGGGCGCAACGACGGTTTCGAAACCACCTCCTCCGTGCGTGACGGACATGGAAGGCGGGAGAGGAGCAGAGGGGGTCGCTGGGGCGGCTGCAGGGGAGTTGTTGTTGGAAGGGGACGCGCCGTTGTTGGTGTTGCGGCGTCTCCTTGTGATCCTTGGGAATGAAAAGGAAGGAGGTGAAGCTGGAAGGTCCATCATAAAGCGTTCGTTATTGGCGATACAGTGTGTGTGGATGGGAACAGTAGGTCTTTTGGGCTTTTGGGAAACCCCCCTTTGGTTGATTTTGCTGCGTCGGTTGGGAAGAGAAGTGCGTAATAATGTAGTGGTACAGAGTAAAGGGGGTTTAAGGGATGATGAGGCTTGGGAGGGTTGGTGAAGAGGAGGAGATGGAGGCTGACGAAATACTTCAAGTCAGCGATGTGGTGCTCTTTTTTTTTGAAGTAGGCGGTTTACGGGGGCAGGAAGAGAGTTGGGTGGAGTGGGTGGAATGACTGACCTAACCTCAAGGCACACACCGCGGGGGAACACAAGGAAAGGCGCAACAACTCCTGTGCTGAAAAAACACCGGAGACGGTCTTGTCTCTAGTCCGACTTTAGATATACTCCTCTCCTTGTTTCAGCCCCCTTCAACTCTCTTTGATTTGACCTTGCACAGCGGCCTCGAGTGGGATAGTTGATACAGCGAGTACAGTTGGGAAGGCGAAGTGGGTATCGTGGACGAGGATGGGAGAAGGCAAGGGGAGATCGTGAGCTGAGCGTCTCAAGGGTTTGTCCCCCGTCACGGTCGAAACACCCGCAAATCCCGACAAGCGACTGGTCGAATCGTACGCCACCCAATGGTGAGGCGTATTTTGGGTATTTGTAATTAATCAACGAGAAAACGTATAGTACAGAGAAACACATTCGAACACTTCGAACACAATAATTAATCACAACTTCCGCTGAGCTCCGTCCGTCGTTACTCATTCCTCGTACTCTTCTTCATACTCCCACTGCCTCCCGCGGCTTTGATGCGCCCGATAATCTCTCCATCCAAGGAAGGTGTATCGGAATCCCTGTCCATCCTGACGATCCCGAACGTCCAAGCTCCCGGTCATGCCCTTCAACGAGTCCATCGCATCGTCGACGGCCTCCATGGCACGCTGTCCGACAGACGCCGTCGTCGAAAAGTCCCTTGCCGAGAAGCTCAACTGCTCCATCCTCGGCAAACCTCGGCAGGCACGAGCCGATAAGAGCGACACGAGCAAGTCCAACTCGCATCCCTTGAGGCCGTTGCACTCTAAGCGCGTCATGCGAGGTAGGACCGCGTCCTCCGTCGTTGCGGAGGGAGGGGCAGGCAAGATGTCGCGGACGGCCATGGCTCCGTTCATCCATACCTCCTGCACGGTCACCAAACACGATACAATGGCTCGATAAAAAGCAGCGATCCGAAGACCGTGGGCGTCAGTGGGCTCGGCCCATGAGCTCCAGGCGAAAGACTTGACCTCAGCCAAGGTATCCCGGCGAATGACCGACCAGTCGAGGTTTAGTGGTGCATTGTTTGCGTGAACGGCGAGGCGATCAAGGTTGGGTGCGGAAACGTGCGATAGGATGAGGTGGACGATGGACAGGCAGGCGTTGTTGAACGTCAGCCGTGATAGGTTGGGGAGAGAGATGGCGTTGAAGACGGCCGGGGCAGCGTCGGTCTCGACGTCGGGCACGGCAAGGGGAGTGAAATCTTGCAACTCAATTGTTTCTAGATTCGGTGCGTTCTCTAAAAGAACCGTGAACTGGTGGAGGGAAGGCGCCTCCGGTCCGTTGATGCCCGTTAGCCGGAGCTCCTTGAGACTTGGGAAAGACGCCTTGGCCCAATTGAGTCCTAGGTTCTTAAGCGCGAGGCGCTCGAGTGTTTCAGCCTCCGGTGGTGAGACAACTCTTGAAGTACCCGAAGACCGTGGTAGGACGATCTGGAGCGACTTGAGAGCGGACGCCGGCCGGGTGGCGAACGCTTGATCGAAAAGCCGGACGAGGTCCTCCGTGACGTCCGCGGGGGTTTTTTCAAAGTTGAGTTCGGCGTCAAACCATCGTTCGACGTGTTTTGCAAAGTCTCCGGCGACGGTTGTAACTTTTTGAGGTGGTAGGCGGCGAGCGTCGAGGTGGATGTCGATGGGGCAGGCCTTGGATCGGTGGAGGCAGGTCGTGGAATCTTGGTGATGGGAGTCGTGGGTGATGCCGACAGAAGTCCATAGAGATGGGCATCCAATGGCGACATCCCGAAGACGTTGGTTGATGTGAGAAAGACGAAGAGCCTTTTTGTAAGCGTCGCGATGCAAGCTAGCGGGGGAGGGCGACGATGAAGGGGTGGTCGAATGAACGACCCAGTGGAAGATGGAAGAGACGAGCTCGACGGGTAAGGCGTCCATCATGGTGTTCTGAGCAATCGGGGGGCTTGTCAGAGGATGAATACGAACAGAGAGATGATAAGAGACGTACTTTATGAGGGGGAGGGGGGCGAGGGCGAGTTGACGTTTTCACCAATAGGCGTTGGAGGGATTTTATAACGTCTTTGAAAGAATTAATCGTTCAGGGATGGGAACGAGAGATGAAGCAAGGGATGTCTGTGGAATAAGTAGCGGCGAGAACAGTTGAACGGGCCGTCCGAGGTGCTGCCACCAAACTAAGTCCTTATATAGCAGGACGGGTATGTACTACAAGGAGCGCGTTTTTCGCATCCCTGTGTCCCCCAAATCCCCACAAAACAAGCATGGGCAAGGATCCAAGACTAGGGACTTCATCATGTGTTGAGCCATCCGTCGTCATGATGGTGTCTGGCGCAAAGTCATGACCATGTTCGTGACCCAGGGAACAAAAGCTGAGGAGGTCAGGAGGGTGTCACGAGCTATGATCCAAAGACGTCGCACGGTTCGCGTACTTACCTCTCCAATACGCCGTCAACGTAATTGCCGTCCAACGTGCCACCTCTCTTAGACCCCAAGCCCCAGAGCCTGAAACCCGATGAAACGGTATTCCGAGGATGAACAATACCAGTGACCTGTTGAATGAGTGACTCCCTAATGGGTCATGCATCGTGTAAACTACCGAATTGCGCAAAAGGATTCTGCATACCGTTGTGCCGGTTTTATTGCCCACTCTCACCTCTTGACCTGAGCGCCCCCGCCCTAGAACATCCGTTTTAGTTTTTCCCCCCCCAGTTGCGGTGCAAATGCTCACCTGTCATCACCTCATCTGACGTTTTCTCCGGATCATCTTAATTACCTCAAAAAAACACATTTCTTTTGTTTTTATTTTGGGATGAGACCCACGGGACGGGGCGCGTCTCGCTGTTTCGCTGTTTCCGCGTCATAGCGGCGTTTAGTGACGCCAGAACGTTTACCGTCGGCACGGGACTCGAAACGACTGCGTGACCTCGTTTCGCCAGACCGTGGCCCCGCAGTCCAGAACATCGGCAAGGTCACGTCTTGACCCCTCGAGGTCCGATGACAGTGCTTGGCACCATCGCCATCGGCGCTGACCCCCTCAGTGACATCAGATCCCTCCGGCCGAACGTTTGCACGTTTCGGGCCAAGAGCACCGTCCACATTCCAAGGCCACTACCCCTCGCACTGCCGAACGAGCTTTCAAATGGTCTTACGGCATTCACCCTCCAACGGACTGGTATATACAAGTCCCCATGACATTCTGGGCCTTTCAAACGTTCATTCCATTGCGGAGACTTCTCCATCAGGCGTGTCCTATGATCGCCTGCGGTTGGTACAGCTCCTCCAAGTACGCGACATCCTCCTCGGATAACTTGACATTTACCCCACCTGCCAAGCGGGAAAAACAAGACAGAGAGTCAATCAGTTTTTTTCATATTTCGGTCTGAATATCATTTTCGGCCGGCGTACCGATGATGTCTTTCAAATTATCGAGCGACGTTGTGCCGACGATGGGCGCAGTGACTCCATCCTTTTGCAACGTCCAAGCGACCGCAACCTGGGCCATCGAAATCTTCATCTTCTTCGCCACCTCCTCAACTCTGTCATACAGTCGGTTCAAATTCAAAGACGGAGTCAGAGATTGAAAGGGCATTTTTTAGGGGTCCCTTCCATTTACCTCTCGACGATCTTCCTGTTGTTTGGATGATTCTTGTCATATTGATTGATGAACCTTCCGATCGAAAAAAGAAAAAGACACGAGACCCATATTCTAGCACTTTTTGGAGAGAGAACCAACTTTGATCTTATCAGATCAGCACCGAGATGAACTCACATGTCGCAACCGCCTCGAACCGTTTGTTGGCCTAGCGGTCTGGCGACGAACCCTCGAGCCAGCGGAGACCAAGGGATCATGCCGACACCAAAGTACTGGATATGAGAACGACATTAACGCCATCGTGCGGGTCGATTGCATCATGTGCTTACTTTGCACGTTGGAAACATCTCCCGCTGGAAGCAGCAAAGGCGAGGCTCAGCTTCGATGCTTTCTTTCCCCCTTCCCTCACAGTCTGCTCACCTCTTCCTCCCTGTACACCAGATTGTGTTGATTCTGCATCGAAATAAATGGCGTGAGCTTGTTGTTTATTGCGTAGTTTTGCATTGCGTGGAACTAGAATTGGAGGCACTTTCAGCTCTGAGGCCCCGTAGCAGACGGAACTGGTTCGCATTCACCTGCCACGCCCAGCACGACGACATGCCGATGTACCTGACCAGTCCAGCTTGAACTACATCATGAAGCGCTTGCATCGTCTCCTCGATCGGCGTATCGTTGTCGAATCGGTGGCCTGTCGGCGTACTCGTCAGCATCCCCTGCGACACCCGCAGCCGCGAACCCCTCACACTGAAGCAAATCAATATACTTGACTTGAAGTCGCTCGAGAGATGCTTCCACGGACTCGAATATGTGCTGCGATGTCCACACTTTAGTTCCGCGGTTCTCTGGACGCGACCGGAACGACGCCTCCCCACCTTTCGATTCAAACCGCGCTGGTTCACATACCCGACTTCTTCTGGATTCTCCTTCGACTTTAGAAAGTTCACCCCTGGAGCACGACCGACAGCTCCGTGGACCTGTTTGGGTTTTGTTCAAGGCGTGACCCAACGAGTCGAAACCGGAGTCGTCCCGGACACCTCTGTTCTTACCTTGGTCATGATGACGATCTACAGGCAAGTGCCCGTCCAACGTTTAATCAACGATCACTTCAACAACTCATCATCGAACGGATTGCCAACGCACATCGCTTCTCGGAATGTTGAGCTTCTTGATCGCCTTGCCGAGAATAATCTCCCTAAAACAGCCCCTCCATTAACGACTCTTGGTCTCCCTTTCTTCCCTTTCATCACTCACGAGACTCCATTCGAATACACGTTTGCTGTATCAAACGTCTGGATTCCAGCGTCATACCTACGAGCATGCCCATGTAGGCCCCGTCCCCACACCCATACACAATAAACGTCTCGAACCCAGACAAGACTCGTCGAAGACTTACGCCGCTTTGATATGCTTGAAGGCTTCTTCTTCCTCAAGTACCCAATCTTGCCATTCTTTGGAGCCATAGCTCATGCATCCTAGAATGATTCGAGAGACTTTTAGGCCGCTCTTTCCCAATCGGACTAGATGAGTGAAACCCCATTTAGCAACCTAGCGCCCGACCAACAACCACAGCCCAAATCACTGCCACGCACCGTAGGGCATCCCTTTCTTGACATGGCTTGGGTGCGACATTTGATCAGCGACGAGTGAGGGTTGACCAATTGTTACTTGACCTCTCCAAACCTAGCGTTTATATCTTGCCGCGGACGATGGAGCCCAATCGATCCGGAGATGCGCCGAACGTCGGACCGGACGATCCACTCTCGCCCTATTGGACGATCCATGGCCCCCTCTAACATCTAAGAATGGTAACGAAGGTATTGAACAAGCCGACTGTTACACGGCAGACGATAAGATACCGAGACGATTGACACGAAGACCGGGACCTGTATATAGGAGCAATGACATCGAGTTTTACAACGACGAGAGCGGGCGAGAAAGAAAAGTGATTCGGACCTGGTAAATGACAAAAAGAAGGGAGCAGGGATGGAGCGTCGAAGCGACCAAATGCCAAGAAGGGAGAAGAGATGCCGGGGAACTAAGTAAAGAAACAGCCGATGCCGAAGGTGCAAATAAGGACAGAGAAGAAATTTCAAAAAACGGAGGTAAAAGCAGTTGATCGAATAAGATAGAAAGGTTCGTTCTCGAGTGCCAGCCCCGAGTAGAATGTGATGTAGAAGGGAGGGGAGGAGGTAAAGGAATGTGAATATGACACATTGAGGGTGAAAGTGTCCGGGTGGGGTAGGAATATAGGGGAGTGGTTGTCAAGACTCTACACACGTACATCGTCCGCAATGACTACTCAATGCTCATCCGTTTCAGGTTAATGGCTGTTGGGTTCCGTTGTAATCCGTTCTTGAAGTCGCCCCTGTAGCCAGTTGCCCTGCGCTCCAGCTTCGCTTCTTGATGCTTCTTGTTCACTGTAATGGAAACACTCCTCATTAGGCAAGAACAGAGGGTCCAAAAAATTCTGCACGTACTGCTCTCTTTTAAGCCACCATTAAAATTCATCATTACGACCGTTGCCATGAAGAAGGTTGTAACGAGCAAGGCGATGGATAACACGGCTATACAGAAGGAATCAGTACGGCGAATAAGAGACTAGGGAATCATCTAGCTTACCAAAAATGAGTAATGATTTCCACAGGTGAACAAAATCATCGGTATCCTTTTGTACGTAGATGCGGTAAGCCTGAAAAGCAAGAGAGGTTGAGAATCTAGAAACAATGGGACGTCTGTCTGACCCCTAACCTTGTACACGAAGTACGCACAACCCGCTACGCAGCCAACCATGAAGCTCCCCATCATCCACTTGTTTTCGTGCCTTGCGGCTAGCCAGCCTTCGATAAGGAGTAGGATGGAAAACGGCAGAGCCACGATTGTAGCGTAGAACTCGAAGTCGGACTTGTCAACCAAGACGAGGCTAAGCCACTGTATTGAGAATCCGACCCAGAAAAAGATGTCGAACTTCAAGAGGCACTGGAACACCTGATAGTGGGCGTAGATCTTCTTGATGTTTCGGTCCGCACCCAGGAACTTGTAAATCTTCCAACCGAATTCCCTCCATATTTGGTAACCCAGGCCAATGTAAAAGACTTCGGCAATGGCGATGACGATAGGCACTACGATCAGTAGGACATTGACCGGTACGCTGGTTGCCGTAGCTCCTTGACTCTTGATCATGATGTCGATGTTGCTCTTCACTTCGACAATTTGTAGGGAGCCGTACAAGAGTAATGAGAAGTTGAAAAAGGCGAGGAAGAGGAACTGCAAGGTATTTTTGTTGTACACGGCGTCCAGTGCGAGAACTAGCTGCAGCAAGCTGAAAAACAAGGTCAGACGCAGTGTTAAAGGTCCAACAGCCAGCTACGACTTACTGTGCTAGGACGAAAATGCCGAGGTATACCGGTTGCCTAGTCTGCGTGATTACTGTTGTGTCAGCCTTCGCTGGCGGCACGCTCTCTGCCATCATGTCCAGCTGCTGCAGGATGACGCCTTCTATTAACACATCCAGGAAGGTCTCAACGACTACTGCCAGTAGGTAGAATCGGCACGTTTTTGAGCTTGGCCAAAACTATTTTGTTCGAGGGTGACCAAAGTGGTGTTCAGGCCAACGCGCGGACGAAGATGGTCAGCAATCAAATATTACGCCGAGATGGCACGTAGCTCCCAGTGGACAGAAAGGTCCGGTGGAAGAGCACACTCACAAATGCCTTCCAACCAGTCTCTAAATCCGTATTCTTGACTTCGAGGGTGTCTTTTCGTATTGGTCTGTCCGAGTCGATCGTCCCTAGAGTTTCTACGTCGACACTGCTCCCGTAGCCCTGCTTGGAAGACATTTCGGTCGACACGGACGGTCGCAGGGAGGTTTGAGAGTGGTCGAAGGGATAAGGGTGCGTCCGCACTGGAGGGTAGAGCGATTCAGATGGCGCTAATGGTGGCTGGGTATGGCCGTCGTCGTCGAAGGAGGAAGCAGATTTGATGTCCTGGCCGTATGCTGGATTATACTGGACCTGTGGCGGAGGATAAGATGGATGGTCGTCGTAGTCTTGGTCGTCGAGCCCTGGCTGGGATGTTGCGTATCGAGAGCTTGATGGATAGTTGTAGTAGTTGGACGGATAATTGTTGCCAGACATGGAGCAAAAAAGGAAAGGAGGTGGTGGATGAGAGAGGTCGAGTCGAGACTAGATGCAATAAAGGACCGTTGGCAGGGAATGACTAAGTTATTCAAGTGCTCTGAAGGAGAGTCTTTGGGTTTGGGACGAGAGGGTTGGGTGTGTAGCGAAGGGAGTGGAAGGTTGTCAGCTCGGTTGGCAGTCGAATCGTAGCTGAGTCCCACGGGAACTTCACTCGGCAGCCGCCGTCGCCTTGAACAGCCTGACGAAAGCCCTCCGCAGTTCACCCACGCAATTCCAAGACACGGCCAAAGGAAAAACAACCAGGAGTCGGCGTTATCGTCATTAGAATCCTAACTAACTAAAGGAGTGTCACTGTAGATTGGCAAAGGGTATCTATATGACAGCGAAAAAAAGCGATACGAAGAGATTACTATATGGATAGTTTCGGTACCGACGACAGGGAAAAGAAACCAGCACTCTAATAACGATTGCTGCTGTTGGCCACCCTTGTAGCGATAAACACTCCCGCGATCACGACGCCGAGGAAACCCAAGGCTGCCGGCAAGACCAAGTCTCGCGGGATGCCAAACACTTCGGTCTCGGTGATGCCCCCGAGAGGCAAGTCGGCTTCGGGTGCCGCCGGCGGAGCTTTGACGTGGACATGGACTGGGGGAGGCGTTGGAGCGGCATCGTCGTTGAGGAGCACGGCGTCTACTTGAGCAACCTCCTTCGCAGCAGCTACAGCGGACTCCTTAGCCTTGGCTTCTGAATCCTTCTCAGCCTTTTCCCAACCACGTCCACCTTGAATCAAAAGCACGACTCTATCAGAGCCACCAGCGCGAGCCACCTTGACCGCATCAGTAACATCCGAGTCCTGAGTGATGACCACCGTATCCCCGTCCGCGTCGATATAGGAGAGGGTATAGTCGTGAGGGTCTGGCTTGATGAGTGCAGGGTAGCCTTCCTCCTCCTTCTGCTGATCCTCCAAAAAGAATGGATCCGACTCGAGTTTGCCAGATATGATGTCCCTGAGAATGCCGTAGTCGTCCTGGCGAGCTTGGAATCGGTGCGTCCTTCCAGATGGCGTACGGATCTTGAAGACGTATGTCCCGTCATCGACAGGGACGGGTGCGGCACTTTTGCCTACGTTCGACAAGTTCGCGCCGAAGCTAGGTGGAAGAGGCTCCTCTCCGACAGCGGACGCCGAGTCGTTGGGGTGGACCTCGCTGAATGGCGAACCAACAGCATGGTGAAGGTAATCACGACTGCCACCTTTCAATGGTGTCGCAAATGGTGCTGGAGTCGAGAAATCGGTCCCTGTGCCGACATGTTGGGACCCCGAGACGACCGAGTCGTTGTCATCGTGGGCTCCAGTGAATGATTCAAAGAAACGGCCCCACATGGGCCCAGCTTCGTTAGAGTCCGCCCCATTTCCGCTCTCGAGACCATTCATCTGAGAAGGAGTATAAGCGCGCGAAGCTGCGATCTTCAGAGTACACTTACTTGTTCAAGCGTCGCGTACGTCAACTTTAGAACGTCAATAATCGCTACCAGTCGTCCATCATCCTCAACAACGGGCAAGTTGAGATAATGTCCATCTGGCGAAGATCGTCAGCCATATGCGATTCCGAGCAGTCTGGAGCAGAACTCACTGTACATCTTCTTCAGAGCGTCATGGATGGTCATGGACGGTGGGGCAACGTCTGGGTGAGGCGTCATCACACGAACAACGCTGCAACGTCCGGGGTCCAATCCAGCCGCGATGACGCGGAGAACGACATCCTTGCTAGTAAAAATACCAGCAATCTTTGGTGGCCCGGAGGCGAGTCCTCCAGTGGTGTTGGCACCGCCTTCAACGACGCACACTGCAGTGGTGCGGTTCTCCTTCATCAACTTGGCGGCATCGCGCACGGTCGTTTTCGGCCCAACAGTGGCAGGCTGGGTTCGCGAATCCATCACGCTACTCAGATCGGGCAAAGCAGTCTTCTCGCGCAACGCCTCAACGTAGGCCAACATCGCGGCCGCTTGCGGGTTCTGGGACATTCCACCCCCTAATTCGTGCTGGACACCCTCCAAGGCTGTGTACAGCTTTTGTGAGGCAGAAGAACCGCGCTCGATCTTGTCAAGAGCCTCGTGGAAGACCTTGGTGATGTCGAGGAGACCAACAACGTTGCCTTCTTCATTGCAAACAGGCTGAGCGACGTCATAGAGCTCGTCAGTGATGCGATTGACCAACACACCAAAGAGCCACATACCAGGTGCCTAAAGCCTCTTTGAACCATCAACGTCAATGCTTCCGTCGCACTGGTGGTATCTCTGGTGACCATGGGGTTCGGCGTCATAATTTGCCTCACTTGGGTCGTTCTCGGATCGAGCCCGGCAGCGGTGACCTAGCCGTCATTAAAGTTAGAAACCACTCATCAAGCAGACCCAGAGAGTGCACATAACTCACCCGGTAAGCCAGATCTTTCGCTGTGAATATACCACTCAGTCCCTCCTCGTCATCAACAACCAACACACAGTCGGTTCGTTTGGCTGCGCAGAGTTGACTGGCATCTGCAACGGTAATGTTTTCAGGGACAGTCAATGCAGGACTTG
Organism: Tulasnella sp. 424; assembly: GCA_019633425.1. NCBI lineage: Eukaryota > Fungi > Basidiomycota > Agaricomycetes > Cantharellales > Tulasnellaceae > Tulasnella > Tulasnella sp. 424. The sequence goes on from WSUB01000015.1 coordinate 145,566, forward strand.
GCTTGAGTGCTGCGACAGTGCCCTTTTGAGCTGCTGGTTTTCTGGTTTTCTTGCTACCTCCAAATGGAATGGCGGTTGACGCAGTGCGTTTTCGGGACAGTTCGGACTCGATTTTCTTGCGAATTGCCTGTATAAACCAGTAATATCAGCCTCTGAGAGATTCGTGAGATAATCATTGCAAGTACCTCGTCACGCTTGTTAGTTTTTGTGCGTGTACTCGGGAGCAATGAGCTTTGGGAAACGGATAGCGAGGACATGGATGATTGATTTTTTGAGGGGAAAGGAAGAGGTGATGGAGCTCTGTCTCCTGATGGACTTGCGCTACGATGATGATATGGTGATGAGGTAGGTACGGGGATCCTTGACATGGAACGTTGGCCTTGAACCCAAGACGCTGTGTAGAGGAAAGAAATCTCAAACCGAACCGAAGGCACGGTGATAAGCGGACAACGTTGCGAGCTTCCGTAACCGCCACCAAACACTCCGCTACTCCTCTTCAGGAACCCCCACTTTGGCACGTCTGAGCTGGTAATTTTGAGCTCAAGATGTCTCCAAATGATAATGAAGCTATCATCAAGCAGCTTGTGAGTCACCTTTGGGTGAAAGCATTTGGATCTTTTCGCATGCTTACGGAATTTGCCGCTCATTCAGTGCAGTTCAATATTTGACAAACTTTTAGACGATGTACTAATGGACATCGGAGAGAAAGCTCATAAAGAAGTTGCGCGCTCAAAGGCAGTTTGCAACATCTGCCACACAAAGTGAGTCTCCCGGCACAGCTACTGTTTGTCCACCTTGTCCCTGACCCCAATTCTTTTGAACAGATGTCGTTCCAGTCCGTGTTCTAAGAATATAGACCGAGTCTGATATACTCACACGACTTGCAGTACACGTACCTGGCTCTTCGAACGCGACAAGAGGCCCTAGTAACAACGGGAACCTGACCGTCCCCGGCTCAGACCACTCGGGTGAGCCGTCTCGACCAGGTACCCCTCTTGCATCAGTCGTCAACGGAAAGCCATCAGCGAGTGGTACCAGCACACCGAACTCGAAAGATAAATCGTCCAATGTATATTTTGACTGTCTGAAATGTGGACAAGCTGTGAGTAGGCTCCGACTGTGCTCCGCAATCAGCTCGCATTAACAATCAATGATGTGTCCCAGGTTGCCTCCAATCGCTATGCACCTCATTTGGAACGCTGCATGGGTCTTAACGGGAATGGCTCACGAAGATCCGCTGTCTCTCGCACCGCTACTAAAACCAAGTTCGCACCATGCTTGTCCAACGTGTAGGGTGTATGCTGACAAGTTTCACGATAGGCTCGACGGAACTCTTTCGCGTTCAAATACACCGCAGCTCCTTGTGAACGGTGATGACCCTCCACCTCCACCGGCCCCTGCCCCAGCTCGCAAAGGGCGACCGCCAAAGAACGCCGGCACTACGCCTGGGAAGCCTAAAAAGGGCAAAGGTCTGCCACTAGTGGACTTGCACTACCGATCATTAGAACGTTGATTTGTTTTGCTCCGCAGGAAATGCCCATTCCGCGACGCCAGAAGGCCATGGCCCTGGGAAGCGAGTGAGCCCGAGACACCTCCTGTGGTCTTAGAGTGCTTCTAACCATCTTTCGTTCCATCCAGCCGGCGTCTCCGACGCCAACACCGCCAAAACCAGGCAAGAAACTCAAATCTGAAGTTCCTTCGCCAAGCCTATCCTCCAAAACCGTAACGTCCTAATTCATCTCGAATATTTGATAATGCGCTGATCAATCGTCATCGGATAGCTGCCTAATGGTGCAATCCCAATACCATCCCCAGCTCACAAAAAGTCCAACCCGAAAGTATCTTCACGGCTACGTGGTTCACCGACCTCTGCGCCGTCTGTTTCAATGGCGGGTGCATCATCGTCTTCACCGTCCAATACAATGGACATGGACCAGGATATGGATGCAGAGGCTTCACCTGAATCTCCCACCCCAAGTGGGACATCTGAATCATTCAAGCTCGGTCCTGGCTCGTATGGTGACCGTGGGGGGAGCACGGGTCTCAAGACAGTCCCGGGATTCGGTATGTCTTAAAGATGGGATCATCTTCAGGAACGGAGAGATTATTCACGTTTCCTACTTCTGCTACAGCTCATCCAAGACCAATGATGTCGGTAACAGCCCACAACGATCCCGATTACGTCGGTAAGTCGGACTCAGTGTTACAGCCAAAATGATCCCACCGAGCTTAATGGACACCCTTTCAGATCTCGATGCGGATGATCAAGCTGATACAGACTCTGGTGATGACGACGACGAAGACGACGATTGACCGCCCACAATTTTGTTTTCATTATTAGTCCTGCACCATCTCCTTGCCAGTTGAATTGTGGCAGTATTTAACTCTTGTTCTATCTCCCCGCTTGCTTTATTTTATTGCTTCGAGCTCCTGCAAATCCCTGGACCGTTTCGACTGTATTTTTAATTGCGGGCGATCGACTCTATTGATCTAGTCTACAAACCCCGGGAGAGGGGGATTGCCGGATCGCCGACCGTGGGACCTATCAGGTGGTTAGTCGAGCGGACTTCTATCCGGACCCCCTCCACTGAAGCACGCTTTGGCCCTCGCTTCGCTGTCCATGCAGCCATAAGGCACCCCCTAAGAGGTTTAAATAACACCATCGCTGACTAGGACGGACCTGTGAATTTGTGCACCCTCCCGCCTCCCTCTAATGTCCACGACCGCTTCGAAGACGGCCCCATCGAACTCTGCTGGTGTGGATGCGAGACTTTTGTCGGAAACCGAGCCACGGTCGGCGAAGGCCTGGCCTGGAGGGATTCCTAATGCTCGTACAGTGTGAGTAAGATATTATTCTGAGCGTGCCTTAGTGCTGTTGGTGGCTTGGTCCTCAGTGTTTCGTGGCTTCCATACATAGGATGGAGAACACACCCGCTATGGCCTACGCACCAGTTCTGATTATGCAAAGCTTAACTATCATTATTAACAAGCTCCCGGTCACACAACGACTCTACGAGCGTATGAACGCCACATACTCCGCAGAAGACATACACATATTCGGAACCCTGTTCATCACCACGGCAGTGTACTGGGCGCTCGGCTTGGTGTTCATGTATGCCGACTTGACTGAACGACCGAAATGGTTGTTGAAGTACAAGGTGCAGCCCTGGAAGCGGGTGGGCCCGAAGGAATACACCAAGATCTGTGCTATCGTCCTAAGGAACCAGATCTTTGTGAACGTACCGCTCAGTATAATTATGGGAAAGTATATTGCACCCCTCCGCGGAATGAGGACAGGCTTGCCGCTTCCTGGCGTCCTCGAGACTGTGGGGACGTGGTGGTTCTGTCTGGCCTGCACCGAGGTGAGTCCGATCAACCCAGAACGTTGCGGAGTGCTACTGCTGACACTTCACTGGCCTCACACAGATCGGGTTCTTCTATGTGCACCGACTTTTCCACTCTCCCAAATTTTACGCCAAGGTTCACAAGAAGCACCATGTGCGTCTTTACCAGCCAAAGGCTGTCGAGTCTCGCTCACCGTGGTTGTAGGAGTATACTGCGCCTGTCGCATTGGCGTCGACATACTGCACAATGCCGGAGCATGCGCTTTCAAATCTTCTGCCAATTATTCTCGGTATGCTGTTTGCCGTTTCGGCTGAAGGCGAGGCGAGGCTGAGCGGTGATTTCTGCGCAGGACTTGTTATTCTAGGCTCTCATTGGTCGTTGAGTAAGTAAAGCAGCTCCTCACTACTTAATCAACGACTAAACCATGCGGCTTTGATAGTTGTCATGTACTTTTGCGATCTGGAGATTGGAACCCTCTGCACGCATTCGGGGTACAACATCGTAAGCATGATGCCATGATACTAAGATCGAATCGGTGCACTCATTTGGGTCGTTGTACAAAGCCGTACTGCCACAGATCATTAACTCATGATTATCATCATTACTCGTTTAACGAGAACTTTGGGTGAGATCCCTGTCGCGCTCCGGATTGGAAATAGTCTGACGATACCTCAATAACCAACAGACCACTTGGGATTCTTGACGCCCTTCACGGGACGTCTAAGAATTTCAATAAAGTCATGAAAGAAGCCCAGGCTAGGCATGACGGTGATTATGACAAGGCCTCCCAAGAAGTCCTCAGCCAACTTGCACAATGGGAGGTCGAAAAGGAAGAACGGGAGAGGAGGGCAATTTATGGAGGAAACTAGTTCTATCTGCATTTATTGGGAACATAGGACTTCCGTAAAGCCCCTTTACGTGCTTAAAGCTGTGCATTACATACTAAACTACTACGTGTGGCTGTTTGTGATGACCAGGAAGTAGGAATCCTTGGGGTACGCCGGAGGTTGGACTTTCTCGTATATCAAACCTTGGGCCCTCTGTGAATTCAGCGTCTTCTTGACATTGCTTCGAAATGGCACGGATCGTCGTTGGACTCCTGCATATAAGATGTCATAGACAACAATAAAGGCTCAAGCTCACGCGTGTAAAATGAACACATCTGGAGCATGTGGTCATCCCAGACTAGGACCGTTAGACTTTGCTATTGCAAGGGCTGTCCACCCGAGTCAGCGTGCTTCGACTCATGTGATAGTTCTACGAACGCATGAACGCAACTTCTACCTAAGGTGATTCGCGCCGCTGGGACTACCTTTTCGCGACAGGGTTCACTGGGTAGCAGGCCCCTTCATGTCCATCGACTGGTTATTGCACAATACTCATGCAAGAGTTAGCTGCAGAAATGGGTCAGACCGGAGAAGGAAACGAGCGATTTCGCCCTGTATTCAGATATTGCCGGTAAGCTTCGGTGGCTGTTGTGGAGTGGTGGTTCTGGTCGGCGTGGATTGAGGTGACATTTCCGATGCGGTCGCTTGTCGGTGTCAACTCGCTTCCTGGCGTTCTGACGACCGATCGGGTTGCTCCACGTCCGTTGTATCTTCCAAAGTGCAGCTGTATATGCAAGGTTTATAAGAAGCGCCATGTTCGGGCAAATCCTACCTGGAATTGGGATGCTGTAGATCCAAGGACGTGCCTCATCCCTGGCAGGCGAACCCGCCACAGCGGCGTTGAAACCGACATATTGTATGACGACGGAGCGTGTACACGGAGGCGATCTTCCAATAGTCACCGGCGACAAAACTCTAAAGTACAGATTGCTTTGTTGGGCGGTCTTCTGAGGAAAGCACGTAACGGCACAGGTCGTATAAACCTTAGACCATGTTTAGCCATTGTTGATAGAGAGACGATCTACCATTCCCATCGTAGTTTCCATGCAATATCTGAGTTTCGGTTACGGCTGCTCGATGCACTGATCCGGTTACTACATCGCCATACCCACCTTTCTTAGGCCTGAACGACAAGCTGAGCTTGTTCGTTATTCCATTAGTCATGCCTTCGATGCGCAATGGAACCGTGATATCTGGTCCAACGAGAGCCGTGGGTCACTCCTTCCGCATCTAGTCCGTCGGCATCTGAGAACCTATCACTTACCGGCACCGCTGATCATCTCGGTATTCTCAATGCTCCACACAGAACGTCCAAAAGCTTCGAGAGTGGCCGCAATAAGTAAAAGTTGTCGAGACAAGGCATCGAAGGGAAGATCTGTTCTGACTGAGGAAATCGGGGAGGTTGAGAACGAGGGGCCAAGGAGGCAAGTTGGTTTCTAGAGAACTTGAGCCTTGCGGGATAAACGTGGTCGAATTGGCGCCACCTTCCCTCCCGAGCTATAATGACTGTTTGCGAACAGCGAAAATGTCTGAGAAGCGAAGGAACCGAATGAGGCCTCCCTGCCTCGTTTTGAGTCACGTGTGAGTCATGGTGGCTGTGAAGGCACAGAAGGTCGCCGATGTCGCCGTACTTAAGGATGCGGCTCGGCCCGAGGAGCGTCTCGCCATTTCCCCCATTCCATTTTGAACTCCCTCGAAAGCCTCCGCGCACACCAACACTCAACCACTCTCTGCTTTCATACAACCATTAGCAGACAGAAATATGACGAGCTACCCTCCATACCGTCGTAGGAATTATGGTCCAAGGTAAGGATATATCTAACGGTTTAGAGAGGGGCTTATTCGTTATCGCTTTCTTCCGTCCATATTAGAACCACTTACTGACCCTACTGCTGCTGCCCGTTCCAGATGCGCTAGTCCACCTATATTCGTCTGCTATGAAATGCCGCAGCCAGAGTCTCGCTCTTCGTCGCCAACCTCCTCAGACGATGGGTACTCAGGAGACGAGTGTCGCTCGGACGACGATTACACCTCCGAATCCGAATCCCACTCGGAAGACGATGGTTCTTCTGGCTCATCTGCTTCACCTGCAGTAGAGCGGATGCAAGAGGACAGGAAGGATAGCAACGACAGCAACGTCGATCCTGCGGTGGAGAGCATGGATTTGAGCACACCCGGCTCCGAGGCGCCTGCTCCTGCGGGTGAGGCTCAACCTCCCCAAGCGCCCACCACTGCGCTGGACCCCAAGGACATTCCTTGCCCACCCAGCGGCAACGAGGACGATGATGAAGAGAGGAGACTCGCGGAAAAGCGAGAAGGCAAGAAGAAGGAAGTCGTCCCTGAAACGAACGAGGATAGACCACAGGAGGACCCGCCAAAGAGGAAGAAGAGGTCAAAGCGCGTGCGACGACATCGAGAGGCCCCGGCTATCAGGTGAGCTCTGAGATCATGGCTTTCACTTTCTTTCTATCTCGTCTTAGTTGTCGCGATCGCCTCCAGTCCAATGCTTACGTTAATCCGTTGTGACGCCATTCCCGTTAGGCCAATCCTCACTATTCGCTCGAGCCAAGGCTTCGTGTGGAACCAGGACCTATTCGTGCCTGCTTATGCCAAGGATCGATGTGAGTCATTATGAATGATAGCCTATCATGTGGTTGGGGTTACTGACACTGCGGTCCTGCCTTTTCGGACAGACATTGCATCCTCCCCACCAAGCTCGGTCCCAGTTCGGAACCGCCATTCGAACTTGAACACGCCTCCAAACGGCAAGTTGGTCAATAACAACTTTTTCTCAACCTCAAACGAGGCGGACTACGAAGTTGAATGTGTCGAGATCCGCGTTGAGGGCGACGAATTAGACAGTATCATTCCCAGGAGGTGAACCAAACCGCATACCGCGATACCACCATCGGCGCTCCTCTCTGTCTTATCAGTACCCAGAGCATTTCAGCCTAGTTTTCCCGCCGATTCTCTGCTTTGCCAAGTATTCAGCTCTACGTCGTCTTGGTTTCTCGTTTTGCCCCATATCCTTTTGGCTAAAGGCCAACGAACTCTTACTCTCACTCTCTTCCAAACTCTGCATCTCCTTATTATGCTCCACAATTCTGCCTTGTGTATTTACTTTCCGATCTCCCGTCTTGCTCCGCCAATCCGTTTGACCCCCCTACCTTAGCCCAATTGCTTCTCCTTTCGAGAAGAGCTTCTTTGTTTTCTTATGCCTCGCGCTGTATCGTTTCCCTTCTTTGGGAGGTCACCCTACCAGTTCGATCGACCTCTCGGCCCAGACTTCTCTTTTCTCTATCCTGTGTACTTACAACGATTAGAAACGTATCGAATACCTTCATCCTTCATAACACGTAGTGTTAGCGCATTGTCCTGGACCATTTCGCATCTTAAGATTATGGGCGCTCAGCTTAAAGGAAATAGCCGATCCCGGCCCTGAGATTACGCGCGCCAGCGCTCGCTGACACACCCCACGGTACTTTCTCATCTTTCCCGCTGGCACGCTCCCAAGTCGACCTCTGCCAACCCAGAAGCACTATAACCAGGTCAAACCGCAGAAGCGCGGTTAGACAACTCCTGACGGAATGATTCGATTACAGTCTTCACTCATAATCCTTGCCATTGGCGCTTTCCTCTTGATTCTGCTGGATCTTCAGTTCAGCAATAATCCTACCTTATGGCGGCTCCCCGGCACAAGCGACGAGCAGACTCAATCGAGAGGTGGCCCGATCCACGAGTCGCAACCTGACGAAGGCCCCGCCGTGACCCAGGATCCGGTCGGGAGTTGGACGAATCTGACGACTGCATTGGAGGAGCTCTTGCCAGACCCGGAAATCAACCGGAAGGGGGACGGTTGGAAACCAGCTACACAAAAGGCGATCAAGAAACTCTTGCATTGTCTAGCTCGGTATGGTGACAAGTGCGGAGAACGGCCGGAGGGCAAAGTTGTCATTGTGGAATAGTAAGAGAACCCTTCTCATTTACCCGCGTCGCACTAACGGTAGGCCATTTCTTCAACAGCACCCATTTTAGGCAATGGTGGGAGGGGAGCACGACCGGAGAAGTTATTTGGTGCGGATCGGTGGTCAGTAAACTGCACCTGGGGCTGTGTCTCCTCGGGCTAACGAGTTTTTTTGGCATTCGCCGCACGGTCAATGATCAACTCAGCTAGCCGCGTTTGAGCGACTGGGCTATACCACTCTCGTTGCGGAGGACTTAGCAGGGGTTCAGCGACTTTATAAACCGTTTGCCGACCTCGTTCGGGTTATCATCATGCAAGTCCGAGTAAGTCCAATTGATCCCGTTGTATGCTCTTGACCCTCGCCAATCGAGTTCACCGTGCTCGCTTTCTGCCGAACGTAGTTTGGACCTGATCATGCAACCAACCTCATACGGAATTGCTTCAAGGATCCAAAATGCATCAAGTCAGAATCGAACCCCAGCGGTATTCCACCATGGAAGATGTTTGGCCTGACGTTTTGGGGAACTCGGGGAGATCCGATTGAGCTGCACCACCCTTGGGGGCCATCGAGAGGTATTCAATTCGGAGCGCTTGTCGGATTGGAAGTGTCTAAGACTGAACAACCCGGGTTTTCAGTGATGGCACCTTACGAATTCCCGGACCACTATTACCTTGGCTATGCACTTGACCATCACTGTGAAAAAAATCCAGTCGTTCCTCCCGAACTCAAGAAAGACCAGTGAGTGGCTCGCCTCCCTCCTCCGTTCAATATGTCTTAGAAGTTGACTTGTGCCTTTGTTAGCGCTTTCATCTTATCAAAGCGACTGAGTTACTATTACAAAAACCCTGCTTTCTTGCCAGACACATGGCTCAACGTATCCCAAAGCTCCGGGCTGGAGATGATTTCTGTTGCTTACGACGATACCAAGGGCGAGCATGTCATCCCCGAAGGTATCCAAAGAGCCCGAAGACCTGTACTGTGTCTGACCTCGCACTTCTTCTGGACCCGCATAGGAATTCGCTCTTTGGGTAGACTGAGCCGCGAAGATTTCTACGTGATGGTGGCTTCTAGTCGAGCGATGGTTGGTAATGGGTCGCCTGCACTTTCCCCAAGCCCGTTTGATGTAAGTCATGGTACAAGCAGTATTATTCATTCATCGGACGTTTACGCATACTCCGTTCTTGTCCCTTGGATCTGCAGGCCTTGTGCATTGGGGTGCCATTTATCCACCCGTACGACGCGACTCGGACGAAAACACTTGATCCCCAAGGATGGGATCGTTTCAATTCCGGGATCTTCCAAAACGGCGCACTTCTCGACATAGGACCACCTTACGTTTACCATGTACCTCGGCGCAACGTGACGGCTCTCAACGAAGCACTCTTGGCTGCAAAAGCAAACCCGATCGGCAGGAGTTTGCCCGAAAAGTACAAGATGACGAGTCTGATGCAGAGGGTGAAGGACTTGGTCGAAGACACAGATTGGGAAGCGTTGGCATGGAAAGAGGGGAGGTTGCCGCTTGTTGTTGAGAAGTTACCATGACCCATTTTGGTTCAGGTTTGTTCGGTCTTGCGATATTCTTATTCACCCATATGGTAGACGCTACTTGGCATTCGATAGAACATGCTGTTAATTCTAGACGTACAACGACGCTATATCTTCGCCTTCTCCGGTACTGCCGGGGGTTCGCCAGCGCGATACTGTAGCGTTGAAGGTGCAACTCCAAAAGTTTCATCGACGTCCAATTTCTTGACGTTTTGTTATGAAGCATTACCGTCAGCGAGGGGTCGGAGACAACATTTGGAGGCAATTGCCTTACCAATTCTCCTGCAAGCATTCTGACGACAGCGTAGTGGTGGATTGCGTGTAGAGCTACAAACCAAAGCTACAGAACGGATGGAAACGGGGTCTTGTCAGTCGTAGAAGAGCAGACACACGGGAGCGGATTTAGGTTTACTTCTCGACCTAGACTTGTCTGAAGAATCTGAGGAAACGGGGTGACGGCGTGCAGGGTTATTGGGGTGTCGTTCGTGAGTTTTGGCCTTCCACCGTGCTCCAGACTCCCACTAGCAGCCGCTACTTCGGGTGAAAAGAGCGAGTTAAGGTCATCGATGGTTGTTTGTAGGGAATCGACGGCAGCTTGAAGGGAGCGCTCCATTGGCGTATCTCGCGTCCGAGTGTCATATGACAGGACATACGGAGGCGGTTGACTGAGAGCCTGTTATGGGTAACTGATTCTTAGACGTCATCCTCATATACGGTTGATAGCATGTTGCCTACGTGTACGAGGAGGTGGAAATGGTCACGAGCGTGTCGCAAATGCTTCCCTATTTGGTAGATGACGCACAGCGATAGCGGCGTCAATCATCTCTCTCGGCAAAGAATAGCAAGTAATACAGACCGATAGTGCTACCGGGCAACAGCTTTGAGTGATATGTTAACTGCTCTTCGTTGTTCAATGTATCTTTACAGAAATCCAATCCTTGTTGCAGTACCGAGGTCGCAACATAGCGCGCTGCGTCTAGGCAATCTTGCTCGTTCGTCGCCGATTCTACGTCATTTTCAGTCTCCTTGAATGACGGGTTAGGTGTCTTGGGCTTGGAATCATTCATTCTGGAAGGGGGTGGTGGAATTGGTCCGAAGCACTCGAGGTCGTCGGAAGCGGAGTTGTTTCTGCTTGAGGTAGACTATGCTTTTGCTGCTGACGAAGGCCAAGTCAGGCACCTCAAAAGTCGCTGCGATGCCAACCGAAGTATCGAAGTCGAGTGGTATAAATACTCAAGTCTAAGGAAAGTTCACCTGCAGGAGAGCGCGAGGTTCGTGGTGGGTCTGCAGCTGTCATTTATGAGGTAAGAGATCGTCGAAGCGACATTCTAAGCGATACAAGGTCTCATACGGTTTATGGAGATCAACTGACTACTGCCTGATTGTAGCTGAACATAATTTCGAATAAGTCATCTACGAGAAGTCCGCAATCTTCATCCGAACTCAACGTCAGCTGAACTAGGGCGTTCATGGTCTCCCAAGGATCCGCAGGAGCCCCAGCTCACACAAGGAGACTAGGTTCCCGTCGGAGACTGCGTTGGCGCTATGGAATGCCAACGCGTCGTCGTCGTCCGTGGTCGTTGAAGTTTGGACCGGGAAATTCGCTGGGTAGATTTTGATGATGTAAGGCGCGAATCCGAACGGTGTACCGTAACGGGGCCGGCCTGACCCGTATCCATTCTCAAGCACCTCTCCCATCTCTCTCTCCCGACCCTCTTACCTCTCTTTCTCTCCCAAAAATGCTCAGGTCACTACGTCAAGCTCGTAGCCTCGCCCGGGTACGATGACTGTTTGCTCATAGAACGGAATCCAGAAATTGACCTTGGTTCGAATCCAGTCCGCCCAAACCGTGTCTGCTGGCCAGAAGCGAAACCTTTCCATCCATGAGTACCAGTCCGTCAAGCTCCTCAACGACGTAAGAACCTTCATATAAACCTAAGCAAGTGTGTAAACGCTAATTACTTCCCTCAGTACGGAATTGCTACCCCCAAAAGCATTGCAGCCAAGTCTCCGGAAGAGGCTTATGATGTCGCTAAGAACTTTGGTATGTGGGCTCCGCATAGGCGAGATACCGTTAGTTTACTCATTCTGCGCGTAGGCACAGACAAGTTGGTGATTAAGGCTCAGGTCCTGGCTGGAGGTCGTGGAAAGGGCCACTTCGACAATGGCTTCAAAGGCGGCGTCCATGTTGTTGACACGTGCGTCATATATACATTATTCCTTAGCTCGATCATCTCCGCCAACCTTGGACATGCAGTCCAGAACAGGCGAAAGATCTCGCAGGCAAGATGATTGGTTCCAAGCTCATCACCAAGCAGACCGGCGAGAAGGGCCGAATTTGCAACGCTGTATGAGATCCTTCGCCGCCAAAACGTAGGCCCGCATCGGCTAACCTTCAGGAACCTTCCAGGTCATGCTTGCTGAGCGAAGGGATCCTTCACATGAGTACTACGTTGCTGTTCTCAATGACCGGGCAACTGCCGGCCCTGTGCTCGTTGCTTCCGCCCAAGGTGGCATGAACATCGAGGAGGTCGCGGCCAAGGATCCATCCGCCATCATTACCACTCCAATCGACTTCGAGAAAGGCTTGGACAAGCAGACCGCCCTTGGTCTTGCCAAGAAGCTTGGCTTCAAGACCGAGCAAACCCAGAAGGAGGCCGCCGACACCTTCATCAACCTCTACAAGATCTTCAAGGACAAAGATGCTACCCAAATCGAGATTAACCCTATGGCCGAGACGCAAGACGGACATGTTCTTTGGTCAGTCAGAACCGCCTAGAACATCTCCAAAATACTCACCTATAACCTTTTCACTTCCAGCATGGACGCTAAGTTCGGTTTCGACGACAACGCTGAATTCCGTCAGGCAGATGTCTACGCCCTTCGCGATGTCTCTCAAGAAGACCCCGTAGAGGTGGAGGCTCAGAAACACGGCCTCAACTTCATCAAGCTTGACGGAAACATCGGGTGCCTTGTCAATGGTGCCGGTCTTGCCATGGCTACCATGGACGTGCTGAAGCTGCACGGTGGTGACCCAGCAAATTTCCTTGACGTTGGAGGGTAGGCAGAATTTCCGCTTCCCGTTCTTTCCCGTTCGGATTGACCTAATGAACCGTCGGTAATGACAGAGGAGCCACTCCCGAAACCGTCAAGAAGGCCTTTGAGCTTCTCTTGGAAGACAAGGCTGTCAGCTCCATCCTTCTCAACGTCTTTGGTGGTATCATGCGGTGTGACTACATCGCCGAGGGTGTAATCAAAGCCACCAAGGAGCTTCAGCTGCGTGTACCTCTTATCGTCCGATTGAAGGGCAACAAAGAGGCAGAAGCCAAAGAGTGCGTTTCTATTCAGAAGCTCGGTCTCCAATGTTTCACCACCGTGCCGAGTTTACTGACGTGCTGCTTTTCTTAATCATTCAGGCTCATTCGGCAGTCTGGCCTCAAGATTTATGCATTTGATGGCCTCGACGAAGCCGCAGCCAAAGCTGTCGAATTGGGTCGCAAATAGACTTACTCTCGTTTCCGATCGTCGTCCACTTCCGCGCCATAATGTACCTCTTTATCTCTTCGGACGTAAAAATGCTTCACACGTAATTCGGATAAGGAGAGACCAGATTGCCGCTCAGCCTTCAAGGGCGCCGCGTCGAAAACGTGCGTATCGCGAGAACACCAGGGCCTTCATTTAGAGAAGCCAGTTCGCACAGCCGTAGATGCATGTGGATCATTGGCCGACCGCGAATTGTCAAAATTTGACATACGGTTTGGGGTTGCGGCGGAAGTAGTAGGGCAAGAGAGTTGGCCCTTGCGGAGGCCTGCGTTAAGGCGGCGACAAGGAAAGTCAGCCGAATAAAACCAATTTTGAGCCAGAGTTTAAGTCGGTGTTGAAAAGCTGGCGACATGTGCACCGCACCCATCTTTGCGGGTGGTGATCGACGCAGCTCTGATGGGTGTGGGTATGGGCAAGGACACGGCAGACTTTTTGGGTCATGAGTGACTACGATCAACTGCAAGTTGTGGAGGTCTGGGTTGAATTTGCAAAGGGTGAAGCGATTACACGTTGCCAAGCTCAGCGTCTCTCCGGCGCAAGTCTTCGATCTCCCCCTCCATGGCGACGTTGGCAAGCTCCAGTTGCAGAACCGCGGAAATGAGCTCTTTCCACCGATTTTCCAACGACGACAGCTGGTTCCCAGCTTGAGTCTAAGGGACGGCGGCAGAAAAATGACAATGAATATATGCACGCCACAGGGCCATATGATGAAAGGCCGGCGGATTGACGTACTTGGCTGTTCTTACGGCTCCTGTTCACCTCAGTCACCTGGTCCTGCAGCCGCTCCAAGGCCTTTTCGTACTGCACGACAGCTGCTTCCGTCAGGTAATTGTGTACTCTCCAAGCGTTCGGTCCATATGTCTGCAGAAGCGACAAGTTGAGTTGTCTTTTATGGTTTTGAGTTGATGAAAAGAGCGGGGTTGGGGGCAAGCCGTAGTGATTGCGAGATAGCCGCGAAGAAACCACGGAAGATCGCGTGGAAAACCCAGGTGAAGAGGAACGGAGCGGGAATTGGGGGACCACACGACAATTATTGAAGGCGATCAGCGTTGCGATAACGTGGGTGACGAATAGGGTAGCAAACCATTGGTCAGCTGGGGGTGCTGACATTGGACCGCCCGTAGGCCCAAAAGAACGATATCCGAACTCACCGAGTCTTTTGGTGCTCGAGCTGTGCTCTCGCGTTGTCTACTGCTTTTTGCCAGTCTGCTTCGGATGCCGGATCGGTTGGTGGCGGTGGTAGCTTGTACCTGGTTGTATCGAGTGCATTGAGCGGTTGTTTGGCAGCCACCCGTTTCAGCTCATCTGCCAACAGAGGATTATCCTATTATTGGGTGGGGGATCCGGAAAAGGTGTGATTTCCGGGGATCCCAGATTTGGGTTGAAGGGTGGGAGGGGAGGCAAAATTGAGAAGTTGGGAAAAACGAGGTCAGCGGCAGGCCGAAGAGAACCACCAACAAGTGAATGCGGAAAGCCAACGAATGGATGGCTTTGTGACGAACGAGAAGAGCCGTGCATGCGTGGATCATCCAATTGCAATATTACCCATGCCGTAAATGAACAGAATATGGCAAGATAGAAACAAGAAAGAGTAAAATGTCGCACCTTGAATAGTGGCCGCTCTGGTGGCAAGCGAGGGTCTGTGGCAGGGTTTGGTGGTGGTTTTGCCTTAAGTTCACGGGCTATTTCCGCATCAACTAATGCTTGAAGATTCGGATGCTGGGCTAGGTCATCGTCGTAGTAGGGTAAAGAGTCGATAAACACGTTGTCGGCGGAAGTCATCGAGGGGGTCGTAGTAGAGTTCAGAAAAAGAAGGTGGACAAAACGGAGAACAGGTTCGGACCGTGGAAGACCCCGAACACCGACTAGCCCGACGACCACCGATATCGTGACGACGGCGAAATCAAACGATGCCTAAACTCCGCGAGCCGGCGGCGACAATGCATGTGACTAGATGCCGACGGATTCCGAATGGCCAATGACTGCCGGTTAGGGAAAGAAAACGGCGGGAAATGGGAAATGGCAGTCACGTGAGGAAATTCAATACGTAATTTTTCTCCTCCCCCCCTTGATGCTTTTGCTCAAACGTCGCCTCCTTGTTTGGTTGACATGGCATCCATACACGGGTGTTAGGCCATAGTTTGTCGGAAACAACGGGGTGAGTGGAAGCGAGCGGGGGGTGCTGGGGAAGGAGTGTCAGGAGATCGATGAAATGAATCCCCGACTGCTTGCAACTGTTCGTTCGTCTCTCTCGTTTATTGGTAGGGTAAGGCCCCGGACGTATTCCGAAGCGCCGGAGTTTGCTGCGTGCTTTAGAGAGTTATACCGTGGGGAGGACTCAGCGTGCTTCAAGGGTCAAGAACCTCGAGCCCTCGTCTATGAAAGTCACTGCCCGCACTACTTCCAATTCATCAAATCTCGTCTCGTCCTCGAACGCATGTCAAGCCAAAATCAGGCAAGCTCCATTCTCACATCGCTCGACGTCGTCCACTCCGTATTTCTCGCTAACTTTTTTGATCCTTCATCCGACGCCCGTCCTAATTAGAACGCCATTCCGCCCGTCAACGCTGCACCTCAGCCAGCCCCACCCTCCGGAGGGTGGCCCATATATCCATCCCACCACAACGTCGGGAAAGCGCGCTACATCACCAGTAATGACCCTCGAGGATACCTGTGGGTGCATCCAGCTTCCGGCTACGCTTCGCGCTAGCGTAGGGTCTCGAAAACAGCTCTGACGTCTTCTGCCTCCTCCCTCAACTCCGCCACCTCTAGACCGGTTTGGGAATACTCGCTCAGGGAGCAGCCAATGATGATGGATATGGACGACGGTTTTGGTGCGCACGCGCCCACTCGGTTGCCGGTCTGAATACAAACTCAGCTTATTCTGCCTCCGGCTATTTCATTTGTTCAGTGTTATGGACTTCCATCTGCAAAGCACTAGGAAAGTCAAAAGGTAAGTAATGTGCTTCGTTTGCGGCCCGAGAAAATTGGCTAGATATCTATGGATACACAATCACTCACATGATTTTTTTGACTTCTTCGCCCTTCAGCCGACATCACCAGAATGATTGAGAGCGACCAAGAACTGCAACAGCCAAATAGGCTAAGACGGGTCAAAGGAGGCTTCCTGCGAGTCCAAGGTAAGGCCTCAATTGTCCACAGGGCCGATTTAGCGGAAACTCGTTCACTCACTTCCACTACCGTAGGGACATGGATACCCCACTCTAACGCAAAGGCGCTAGCCCGAAAGTGAGCATGTTGTCGCCAGAAAGACGTGAATTTTACTTACCCCCCCTTTTCTACTAACCTCTCCAGAATTGCATGGGAGATCAAAGACGATCTGGTACCGTTCTTTGGGTGAGCCCTTCAAGATGGGCCTAGGCGTTCCAGAACCTGCCAATTCTAACGATCTATTCTTTCTCAATAGTCAAGATTTTCCGAGCACGTGTCTATCCCCAAACGATCCAGGTCAGTGCATCGCCTTCCCTCCTAAGAAGCTCCCCTCACAGATTGACTTACCATCCACGTCAACAGGCTTTGCGGACATTCTAGCCCCGAGAACGAGGGCTCGCCGTGGCACGACCACCGCTGTGCCGGGCTCGCAACCTTCCCCCTCAGCCAATTCGCCATCCCAAATGCAAGGGCAGCCGTGGCTACCATCGTCACCCCCAGCCGTCCCGAGACAGAATTCCACGGGTGCCATAATGAATAGCTACCCCGCTGGGTTCTCTTCGCCTCCCCGGGCAAATCGTTCCCCTTCAAGCAATGGATCACCGCACATGCAACCGCCACATGGCTACCAACCTGGAGCTCAGTCCGCTCCCCAAGGCCGCTATAGTTCGGCGTCAGGAACCGCTTCGCCGGGTCATACCATCAGGGAGGAACAATACGGACCTGAAGGAAGCTACCCCGATACTACTGGACCGTATTCTGCGACTCCAGGCTTCACGCAGTACAGTGCAACCGGATATCAAGCTTCGTCAGCCGCGATGTACACGTCCCCTCCCGCCTCAGCCCCCTATTTCCAGCCTCAATACTCCCAGTCACCCTACGGAACTCAGGCGGCAGCCCAGCCGTACAACTCCCAAGTGACTACTCCCACCCAGACTGGATATCCCTCGGCCGAGTACAACTACGTGTCACATGGCGTCAGCGATGGTCCGCCGCAGCCATATAACACGTACCAGGAGCATCAAGACCAGAACCGCGCTCCGGGTTACGCCTTAACCTCCGCTTATCCGACGTCCCAACAGCCTGGGGGTGGCTACCAAGGACAGTACCAACCCCCGTCGTCAACCTATCCTTCTTATGCGAACGAGTCGAGCGTAAGATACACTGCCGAGAATCCGTACAGTAACGATACCGCACGTTACGGGAACGAAAGCGGATCTTCGCGTGCAGAGTATGGGTATAATTACGGAAACGGATCTCCTGGAATGCAGGGACAGCCCGGCCAGCGCACTCACCAGCAGCCCAGCCAATACGGTGGTGCTGAGTACAGAGATCAACAGGCTCCTGGCCAGCAACCGTGGGGAGGTTATGGCAGCTACTAAACTGGATTGTCGGAACTCGTTGTTGTGTTGTATATGTGAATTGGATAGTCTAACGACCCGTGATGTTGTACAATGTCAAAAGTTTCTCGCTTGCTACAAGATTGTTACCCTTCTCAGTGCCGTATAATAGCCTTTCGTCTATGTAACCGCGTGCGGACTCACGTTATGCATCGTAATGGACCTGTGATTCTGGAGAATGCGAATATGCGCGGATAAAAGGGAAGGATGAGAGGCTGATATCCTGGAGAGAAAAATGATTATATTTTTTAAGCAGTTGGGTCAGGATTGGGAGGTGGGCGATTGGGATGAGAGAGGGAAACGGTCCGGGAGAACGCGCATTTTTATGGTGATCGAGGGCCGTCGAGACTGCGGCATTCCGGGCAGGGGGAAGAACTCAATCTTAGATCGGGGGTTGCAGCCGTCGGTCTCGATCGAGTTAGCGGACTTTGAGCATCTATCGTCGTTCAAACATTTGCTTTTTTTGTATCACTTCAGACTAAAGCAGGTTCATTGTTCCTCGAGGTTTTCATATATTCACGCGGCGTCTAGCTCGGAGCGGCGGGATGGGGAGTTCGGCCGGCTCTGATGATTGCCGCGTTCCCGACTTTTTCCAGTTCAAAACCACCTAGCAACAACGACCGCCCCGAGCTCATCAACCTTCACCTCCTGTAGTCCTCAAGGCTAACCGTCACTCGAATCTCAAGAATCCAGACCTCTTTACCTTTTTTTTCTCATCATCATTCTAATTCGATGGCCGACACCGAAGACCTAGTGCTGTCGCACGGAGAAGCTGAACACGAACTTATCACAAGTGCGCTCGAGATCGAGGAGATAGACAAGAACCTTTACCGTTCAAAATCTCTTTGGATCCCCTCAGACGGTAGAGGCGTGTTCGGTGGGTACGTCGAAGCTGCCGGAAATTTTGCGCTTTACTGTAATGGGATTGATTGCCGCCACGCCACATCCCCTTATGAGTTTGCGGGTCGTATCAGGCCCCATTGACGGCCACGCCCCCAACCTAGCCTCGGGTGTTTTTCCTGCTCCGACCATTGTTTTGTGTTCCATCCTCTCGAATTCCCCCTTTCATCTCAGTTATCTCACCCAACAACCACGCCTTTTCCTTCCTCTCCGTTCCCCAGGCAGGTCATATCACAAGCAATTCTAGCGGCGACTAAATCGGTCACGGAGGAATATGCGCTCCACGTCAGTCGATCGTTCCGTGCGTCGTTCCGAAGTAACGATGCGCTCCTTCTTCGCCATCAGAACCCCTAGACTGACCCGTCTTCCTTCCGGTTCTTGGGACTCGCGGCTTTGGTTCTGTGCTCGTCATTCACGGCATTCCGGTCAAATCGACCGACTAACTCATCCAGTCACTTCATGTACGTGTTTGCGGCTTTAGACTGTGCAATTTACACTGGCACCTGACTTGTCTTCTTTGTCATCCCCTTGGCTTTTTCCTGGTTCATGGCACCAGTGTTACTTCCTTCTGAGTGCAAAGCCTTCTCAACCAATCATCTACACAGTCGATCGTGTCCGACAAGGGAAAACCTACGCCACGCGAGCTGTTAAAGCCACTCAATCCGGGCAGACGGTCTTCATCCTTCTGTGTTCTTTCCAAATACCGGAACCCTCACCGGTCTGCCACCAATGGCCTTTTCCAGCAAATGTCCCTGACCCTGAAGCCTGCGAGACATCAGCGCAGCGGATCGGTAGGATGTCCACCCACTTCGCGTCGAACGAGAAGGCTCTGAAAGTACTCAGAGGTTCATTGAACGCAAGTGACCGTCGCTTAATGCCCCGAGTTCTGAGATGAACGGGATCATATCATTTGCAGGATAGGCTCAGAAGTCCAATCGAGCAACGACTTGCGATGCGCTCGAAGAACGAGAATGGCTCCACCATTGCCATGCATTGGATGAAAGCTCGAAATGTCCCGAAGATGAAACCACCGTTTCAGAAGGCCATATTGGCGTACATAACCGATATGCAACTGTAAGATAAAACCGTAGGCCGTTCAAATGCCGGCACAATTCACGCTCACTTCACGCCCTTACCTGCTGTTATCAGACTCGGCCTAGGAGCCCAGACCGTCGGACTGGGCGCTCTGAAGGAACCCCCTAAAAAGCTTGGAATGATAGTAAGCCTTCTTTTGCCGCCGTCCCTTGGCGTCAATCAGTCTGGAATTGAGTTTAATGTCACAGTCGACACTTGATCACAGCATCTGGTATTACGACCATGAATTTGATTGCTCTGACTGGCTTCTATATGTGGTACGAGGTTCAGTTCTTAAGTGAAACACCTGTTGTACTTATTGTCGCATCTTATAGATGGAGTCTTCTGCCGGGGGAATGGGTCGCTCGTTGGTGCATGGAAGAGTAAGTCGGCCAAGCATCGGTTCATTTCTTACTCTAATATCCGGAGAAACAGCTGTACACTAGATCTGGCAAGCTCGTTGCTGTGGTCTCTCAGGAAGGGGTCGTTCGGGCGGCCCTGGAGAATGCAGACAGGGCGAGGCTGTGAATAATGGGTTTCCTATCATAGGAGGTCTTCAAAGACTAGACCATTTGGCTCCTAGCGCCAACTTTCCTGATTTTGTCCACGGTTACAATCGAGTTCGAGCCTGGCTATTTGTTTGGGAGTCTCGGGAACGAGGCACTCCCGGTGCAATCCGGTGCGGAGAACGCCGACCGCCTGTTACCATGGCCTCCGCCTCTTCACTCACACCTGCCTAGACTTCTGTAGTCTCTTTGCCTTCACTCGTGACATCATCGACTCCCACAACGCACGCCTCGTTGAATCTTGCTGTCTGCCCTTCACTCCTCTACCATTTGAATGTGCTATCTCGACATCGCCACGTAGCTTCCCTGTTGCCGCTTCACACCCCTTAAGGATCCATCCACTTAAACTTGTCCTTCGATTTCTTCGCCTTCGGATCCAGGTACTGAAGGGCATGAAACCAACCCTCCGGGGATTACTGCCCATTCGCTCTCGCCCCTGTCCCGATCGATTTACCGTGGTCCAAGCTCGAGTGAGGCGGGCTCTTCGATTAGACTTTTGAAGCGTTGCACATGAAACTTGAAGTAATAGCTCGAGGCGACCGAGCAGCCATACCCGTGCCGTCGAATTGAGGACTCCCGTTCGTCAAGCAGGAACGCCTTCCTTCGGCAAGTTTCGGCAACCTTGGCCGTTTCTCTGCATATCATCGGCCAATCCTACCGCCTTCTAGCTTTGGGTTCGGTCTAGAGCATCTCGCTCTTCCGGGGAACCTAGGCCAGTCCATCAACAAAGTGGAGGTAAATCACCCCAGGCTGGCTGTTTCAGACCAGACAAAGAAGTATTGACCTAAGGTACCTATCGGCATGGGGAATTAAAGAATTACTTCCGCTGAAGGGACCCCTCGTTTGGGATCAATGAGTTTTGTCCGATTCGTCCTTAAATGTCGGCCAAATCGGGTACGTGTTTAGCGTGCACCCTGCGTGGTGATTTAAGTGAACTGGTCAATTGGTTTCAAAGCTTCTTACCATTGGCTCCCCTTGAGTAACCCGTCAGATCTGGAAGCCAGAGGCGTGGCTAAAGTGGTCTCCTAACGAATGCAGATAAGATATCGGTCGATCGAGCTTGACGGTATTTCGTGATCCATTGGCTCGGGTCCGATCTGATTCTCTGATTTACTTGATCTTGGCCTGCTTCGCGGCTGAACTCTGTGAGGTGGGCCGGTCTCCGTATTTACCGGACGATGCCAAACCATTTGGGGCTTGGGAAGGGTTTGGGGCGCGATGAAGTGGTGATTCTTGGAGAACGCCCAGGGCACATTGACAATTTCGGCCGCTAACCGCAACTAAACGCCAGAACGTCTCTTCCGGCAGGGTCTAATTACATCAGAACCAAATATCTCTTATTGCGTCCTAAACTATTGCTTTGCGCAAACCGCGAGGGCGGCGGTGCCGGATGACATGTCTTCATTCGTCAGGGTGAGGAAACACATGTTTTGAAATGGATACACAACGTTGAGCGAAGAAATGAACTGGCTGTGAGATGAAGAGAGTGATGAATGTAGAACATTTGGACGCCCACGAGGACTCTTCAGATTGGATTCGGGCGCGGCGAGGGAAGGCGACCACCGGTCAGTCCACCTTAAAACACCTCGACCTCGATTTCGAATCCACATTCCCTACAGCATTGAGTACCTCCTAGATCTCCGTCATCTTCCGTACGTTCTACTTCTCCAAAGTCATGAACGTGTTCTTCGTCTCTGCGCCTTTGCCATACCCCCTCCCTCGTCTTTCGCCTGAGTTCTTTTAGGCCCTCTTCAAACTTCTTAGATTTCTTCTTCCTTTTCTCATTCGCTCGTCGTTCGTATTCCGTATCGAGCGCCTCCGGAGAACCCCACTTTTTCCATGCAAAGTCTTCGACTTGATAGCGGAGGAATAGCATCATGTTATTCCAGGTTGCGTGGTGTGGGTTTGCCTTCAGCAGATGAGGGAGGAGTTCTTGGTCTCTAAGCTCGGCTAGGGATATAGTAGTCAGGAAAAGTCAATAGAATCAGGGAAAGACGGGGGCTTACGGTCCGTAAGGAGATAGTCCTGTCGACGCGTTCGCGAAAACCAATCGTCATTCTTTAATCGCCGGCCGTCACTCGGTACGAGAACCCACCTCTTTGCATTCTGTCTTTGTTAGAAGACTATATTTTTCGGGAAACTCTTCTTTACACTTATTGCAAACCAAGCATCCGAATATGTTCTTGAAGATATGATCGATCGATATCGACCCGCATTCCTTACATTTTGGATTCATAGAAGGATCCAAGAACACGGCTAAATGGCCGACGGATTTGTCAGTCTAGGACTTAGCCCTGAAGAAATGAGCCGTTTCTTACGGGGATCCAGGTTCTGTCGCATCCGTTCTCGCTCCCTTGCTAATAGCCGTTTTCTTTCGTGCTCATCAACACCGGCTTTGTCCTCGACCAAAAATCCGCCTCTGGAGTCTACCATCTTGCTTAAGTCATAATCGAGGTAACGGCCCATAAGCTTGGCATCGCGTTTCAATGGCGCATTGTCGTCTTTCTCTCCAGAACTATCCTTCTTGTTAGACCCTGAACCTGAGCCCGCAGCCACCGGGACCGTAGTCGGCGATGTATTATTCGCAGGGATGACCGTCAATGGTCGTTTGTTGTTAGCATTCCGAAGCGATGTCGGGTTGTCTCTACTAGCTTCTTGGGTGGCTCTCAGCCGAGCTTTTGCTTTGAGTCTGTTGATTTCAATGCGTTTGACTTGCTCTGGGGTAAGTTGAACAGATGCCCTCGAAGAAGACGCAGTTGGCGGGGGCGTCTGTGGTCTGTCCATCGTTGGATCAATGCTGAGTGGTGGCGAGAATCGAACCGTTTTGTCAGCTCAGCGGCTTTCCACGCCACCGGTGCGGTGCCCCGGCTCCGAAGGAGTCATCAGGGCATCGCGCGCTTTCATGTTACACTCCAACGGGATATGTATGATGGGTAAAATGGTAAGCAGCTTGTATGCGTTTTTGCTGAGGCTCGGATTATGCTCCTCAAAGTAGGGAGATCACTAGTGCAGAGCGGAGACTCAGCGACTTTGAAGGTTGGAACAACCACACCAAAGCATTTCATAGGCCTCAGTCCGGCGTAAAATTGCCCCAAACTCACATAGGAGGCAGGTCCCGCATCGAAAGGAAACCCAAGATTGAATGAAGCTGGGGCGCGTGGTTGGGTATTTGTTCGGAGCAAATACTTCCGGCTTTCAGTCCAAATTCTGAGCTTCGATGAGCGCCCCTCCCGCTACCCCGTCTCGGTCATCGGCAGCCGCCGCCGCGAGAGCAGAGCTATTAGCAAGTTCTCCCCACTATTCTACGACTAAACGCCATTCTCTCTATGGAACTGAAGATCGCATTATCATTGACCCCGGATCAAGGGTATGGAAGGTTGGCTTTAGTGGGGAAGGCAGACCGCGGGATGTCTTTGTGGTGAAGAGTACGGCGTCTTCAGTCCCAGCATCCACATCCAGAGCCAGAGATTCGGTAGACGAGGTCGAAAAGGAGAGGTTGATGGAGCTCGAGCTTCAGGATCGCTTAAGGAGCGTTTTCTTCAAGTGGGTATCTGCAGATCAGCAAACTGATGCCACCCGCTTACTGTCAAGTTACCTCGTTCACAGCTCTCTTTTGGCTGACCCTAAAGCACGCAAGGTGATAGTGATTGAACCGCCTCTGCTTCCATTGGCGGTCAAGGACATGTTTGCTAGAATCCTATTTAACAACTTGGAGGTGCGCTTGTTTTGTCGCCAGCGCCATTATTAATTATCACGACTGAATCGCTATCGATCAGGTCCCGTCCGTCTCGTTTATGCCTAGCCATCTCCTCGCTTTATTGTCAGTGGGAAGGGTCACCGGTCTCGTTCTTGATTGTGGTCACACTGAGTCGACATTGCTGCCCGTGAGTGAACATGGGACTCTGATCTAGCATTCGCTGACCGTAATTGCGCTAGGTCTATGCATCTCGTCCAATGTTTTCAAATATTCGGACGTCACCACTGGCTGGATCCCGGCTGACAGCTCATCTCCGAGCATTGCTATCGCTCTTTGCAAGCTATCGTCCTCCCCCAACGATCATCCGGGCTGCCGCTCAACCCTCCGTCGCAACCCGTGTACCAGAGGGAATTTTAACGGAAGCATTGCTCGAAGAGGTCAAAAGCAAGTGTCTATTTGTCGGGTCTCCGTTCGACAGTGCCGCACCACCGGAATCCGACGACGCCATGGATATTGATCAACCGTCCAGCGCCAGTGTTGGAACGCCCTCGGAATCCGGTCGTTCGTCGCGACTTTCCATGTCCGAAGCCCAAGGCCCTTCATCTACTGCCTCGGTTTCTCGGGCCTCAGGATCCGGGGTGGGCCCGGCTGCATCATCAAACATACAGGAGACCCATTTGCGTATCATGGCAGCGCTGTATAAGAAACACGCCACCGCCACAGACGTTCAGATGCGGGTCGTCCCTCCTCCGGCCCATGCCGCAGCTGCCGGATCTTTCAACAATGCTCGAGGGACACTGATCATCCCGGGTTGGATTCGCGAACGTGCGGCCGAAGTACTGTTCGAAGGCGGCGATATCGATGAACGGAGTGTTGTCGAGTTGATCCTGGACTCACTACTAAAAGTGCGAGCAGATTCCATCGGACGGCGATCTGCGGCTGATCCCAATCCCAATTTACCTAGGTACCTGTCGATCTTCGAAAAACCCTAGCGTCGTCAATTCTTGTAGTCGGAGGGACTGCAATGCTCCCTGGATTCATACAAAGGTTACACGCTGAAATCATCAAAACTTTGGAACCGCAACCGGATCTGCCTTCATCGATTGCGTCGCACAGACGTGACGGACAATCAACCCCGACACCCAGCGCCAGTGGGGCCAACACGCCTCCTGATGCAGTAACCCCCACTGCCACTCGCTTCGGTCATCATCAAGTGAAAGTCCCGTCGCCCCGTCGTGCATACGATCCACATGCAACCTTGCGATCGTTAACGCCTCATATCGCCATCCTTAATAACCCCTCCATTGCCAACATGACTGGATACGCATCCCCGCATGCGTTGGCTAACGCCGGCAAGGCCCCCGCATTTGCACCAGCTCTCATGCCTTGGGTCGGAGGATCCTTAGCTGGGTAAGCTACGGTCATTCTGTTCTCAATCTTACAATCTCTTTTAACATAACCCTGCTCCTGTCTAGTGCGCTGAAGATCAGCAGCGAAGAGGTCGTCCGTGAGAGGTGGGATGAGGCATACGAAAGAGATCAAGATGCTCAACGGCAGGAGCTTGAAGATCTTGCCATCAACACTGTTGCAATTGAACCTGAAACTGCTTCTCCGATGAAATCCCCGCGGAAGTCACAGTTTCGCTACCGTCCCCCACCTGCTCAGCCGGTCGGTGCTTCGATTATTCTGGAAGGTGGTGGATTGAGGCCACCGGCATATTCTGCGTTACCCGACTGGACGAGGTCCCCATTAGGGATTGGTGCGCCCAATGTCGTTTGGCTGCCACAACAGCAAAGTGTTCCGCCTGTCTAACATCCGGTTTTCCCGTCGGAGTTTTGGTGTGTTGATGTATCGATACGTTGAGGACCTAATGCCAGAAAGCTTTGTACGCTTCGTTTCCCTCGTAGACTGAGAAGTGGAAGGGCAGTCTGGTCCAGGTTGTCTAACTACTAGCTGCACGCGACAGGAGCTACAGGCGCAAGGCGAGTGGAGACTATGAGTGAATAGGGTATTGGAGGAGTATGGGCAAAAGCGAAGATGACAAAGCAAATTAAGGTCGGGGCTAGTTTTCCTGAGGGATCCACCGCTCACGGCGTACGAGATGGATATCGTGTCTAGGGTAAACGAGCATGAGACGGGAGATACAAGTCCCAAGCAGGAGAATGCGAAGAGGAAGAGGAAGAGAAACTACGGAGCCGGAGAAGGGGGCGAATCGCTACCGATTTCGTTTGGCCATCTCCAGTTGGACAATCTTTTGGATCGCACCGCGGAAGAACGTCACGTTGTACTCGATAAGTCCACGACGCTCTTCATAGGTCTGCGAACGGATCAGGCAGACGAGCGAGAGGGTGCTGGAACGGACCGTGTTAGTTTGCATTTGCCTGTGTAATTTAAGTCATTCCCACTCACTCGGTAATCTGCCAATAAGCGAGAGTAGATTCGGGGGTAAGTTTAGCGGAGCTGGAAGCCCATCGTTTCGGTTCGGTATCCAGAGGTAATAGCCTGTCGAGCGTTTTGGATCCTGTCCCGTTGCTCGCTGCACTTCCGTTAGTCCCGGCGCTGCCGGCCTTGGATTTTTGAGACCCATTGCGACGCAAGTTTGAACCACCAGTCGGCTGAGCGAGCTCTCCTTCTGCTTTTGAGGTGGAAATGAGAGAATGTGAAGGCGAGGAGGTGGGTGACTCTTCCTCTTCAGGTTGGGTGTGCTTCCGTGGAGCTTTTGGACGAGGCTTGCGAGGTGCAGACGTGCTGCCACTTTGGGGATGATGTTCTGACGCGTTTGAAGGACTGGATGGAGTCGATGGTTCGGGGGAATGGGTGGGGCCGGCTGCAGGATCGGTTGAAAGTGGGCTGATGGGGGGTTGGGGCCGTAGATTTCTACAATGTGGTGCGGTAAGATCAGCCTCTGGTCACCTATCGCAGCAGCTGCCACGTCTTTGGATTACATACTTGTAGAGATTAGAGAAGCTGGTAAGGGTTTGGACGTAGTCGCAACATAACTCGAAGCTTGCGTTGTCGACTGGGGACGCGTCCGTCGCCACATATAGGAGACAAGTTACGTCAAACAAAAAGGCTTTCGCAATTCCAGAATTCTATATGACGTCGCTTTGGTTAGCTTTGCTCCTCTGATGTGGGGAAAAAGTAATAATTTACCGCAACCAGTGTGTTCAAGAGATTTTCCAGTGTCGGAAGTTGAGGCACCAGCCTTTGGACGACCCTTGAGAATGCTTCATAGATGGTGTGATCGTAGACCGATGTGAGATAAAAGTTGAGTGGCAAGTTGGTCATTATCGAACTAGCCGGATGATCTAAGAGTTCATCGATGATCCTGGATTGGATATGACGGAAGTGTTCTGAGAAAATAAACAATTGCGAGTCAAATCCATGAGCCGAAATCTCTAGGCTGTGAGTGATAGGAATGAAAATTTATGCTCCTCCCAGGCGAGATGAATTTCCCAAGTCGTCTGACAAGGGTCCGGGGGGTTGTGTCACGAAGCCTGGTCGTCATCTGACGCGACGTCTCGAACTCCATTTGGAGCGATTGGCGTGGTAGATTTCAACGAAAGACGTACTCACCAACTTTGAATTCGTCCGACAGTGCTTCGGCCTTATGAACGAAGACCTCGAGATGTACCTTTGGATTGACTTGTGCGACCGTTGCGATTAAGTGCACCAGGTGTGCGATTGGGCTGTAGTAATCATCCTGCAAAGTTGAATGAGTTGCGATAGGCGGCCGACGTTTCCAGTAGCGCGCAGGTTGGCCGAGGGTTTCGGGTGAGGGTGATACCGCACGATGGGACAAAGAACGAAGCGAACGTTTAGTTATCGGTCCGCGTGCCGCAGCGTACAGAGCCCAGAGCGCCATCCGCACCTGAATGTCTAACACGAAGATTATGCTTTGGAAGTACGAGAGCGGCACGCCGAGGTCCTCTAATTCCATAGAGCCCGGGCAATCCCACAGCTGGAACGCGACCATCGAGCTGCGAAGCGAGTGATGTCGGTAAATCTGGAACTCGTGCCAGCAGAGGTCACTTTGAGAAGAACACCTTACTCAATATCAAGCTTGGTGATTTTAGAGGTTGCTTCTAGGAAGAAAGAGTCCTTCGGAGGGAGGCTGTTGAACACGACCTCTTGCACGGAGGTCTTGCCGCTCCTGCGTACGGCCAGAGCATCCATGTGACGACGACGACGGAAAATATCAGACAAGAGCCAGCAGTAGCAAAGCGAGAACTTGAAGCTCACCGCCTAAGGCCAGTGATAAGGACTTTGGCGCGCCATGGTTCGTCACCAGAGTGTTGAGAGTGTTGGTGGGATGGATCTTGCTGCATCGACGCGGCCTGGCCGAGTGCAAGTGACGCCTGTGAGGGGGTGTGGATGGCCCCGTAATTCTTTGCTGGCATGATTACTACGATAGTCGAGAGACTTGCGTAGCCGGAGGGGAGGGCGGCGGGTGGGTGGATGGAGCAAGTCCCGGATGTGGTCAGGATTGAGATGGTTGTTTTTCAAATCATGGATTTAGGCCGAGCTTGGTTATTTGGTCAGCCCCTCCGGTCACCCAACATGCTACACCGCACCTCGCGGGCTCTGGCACAAATGACAACAGCAAATCCACAGAAAAAAATTAATACTTCTATTACCCGCTAAAATATTACGATAATAGAGTTTCAGACCCTCCCACTAATTCGTACAACAGGGTATCCAATTTCGCTCCTCACGACCAAGTCCAGAGTTCTTCCGCCATCCAATCATGCACCCACGACCCCGCTTGGTCGCTCCTCAACGGCCGATGGGACCTCATCACTTTCAGTCGGTGGCTGTTCTTGGCGCTTCCGATGTCGACGAGCTTTCAGCTTCGCCGTCAAATTCATCAACGTCGTCTCGCCTGGTCTGGTGTGCGCTGTAAACTCCGTCTCCTTGATTCCTCTACGCTCCTTGGCATATTGGCGCATGGCCCTAGTTGACTCTTTCAGTGCCGGATCTCCATGGTCGTATACGGCTACTTGAAGTCCGGTGAAGTTGCGCTCGAGGACTCGTTTCAGGGCGGGGAGCACGTTCTTGTCTGGTGCATATGTGCCGCTGTTGTTGTCGATGACAAGCTCCCATTGGACAGAATCGTCGTCCATGCTTTCGTCGTAACCAGCCCATCCACCTGGCACCATGGGTCTCCAGTGGAATTCCCCGCTGTAACGGACCTGTGTGGCGCAGTTCGCGTGCAGAGCGTGTTTCGAAACAAAGTCGACGAAGAAGGCCTGTTGTTAAGAGAAGAACAAGCAATCTCGATCAGCTTTTGATGAGCAAAATACCCTCTCCGCAAGAGAGCTATTATATGTACATGTCTTCGGGATACGAAACGTACAGCACCAGTTTCGGAGAATCTCCAAGTGTCGTCGTTGATGATGTAAGTATACATGGCAGGCTTGATACGATTTTGACGGATTTCGTCCTTGAAGAGATTTATAACGTCCTTGGCATTGGCCAAAATCCCGAAGGCATTCGCAGTCGTCCGAGCGTAAAGCATCTTGTGGCCACCATGAATCGAACCTCTGATACTAGCGCCAACCGGAGAATGACTGAAGATCTTCTTTGCTGCCGGATAGTCCTCGTTCCAATGCTGATATGTATCGCCAAATATCTCCGGAACGTCTACGAGGTAGATCTTCCAAGTCGCGTATAGTCGCTCTTCCGTCTCTAGCGATGTGAGCGCACCTAGCCATTCAAAAATGTAAGATAAAAGAAGGCGACAAGAATGGAATGGCTTAACTTACCAACCGTTGGGGAACGATGCCGACTATACCGACAAGGTCCGGCGAAGGTGTATGGGATAACCGGGGACTGGTGGGCTGTTGGATTTGTTACGATCTGGGAGGCATACGTTGGCCTTATGGAGTACAGGTGAAGCAAGGGCATATACCCACATCCATATAAAATATGCCATGCTTCTTCCCCATTCGACCTTCAATCTCGCACTCTCTCAGTCCGGTTTGTTCGATGTTCAACTTGAAGGCCCCGATATAATCGTCCGTGAAGAGTTTGTCGTCCTTGTCATAAACCTTGATCTTGAGCTCGGCATTTTTAGGCACCTGATAGGTGATAGATGATTCATCAGAGGAGATTAGGATTGCCAGAAACGGCGCGTACATTCTTGATGTGCCAAACTTCATTCCAGATCGGGGCAAGGGTGCCCGGTTGGACGGTTGACCTGTTGGAAAATTCGCTTCGTCATTGACACAACGTTACAAAGATCAAACACCCGAAACTCACGTGTAGGTAATCATATCGTCTAACGTTGCCTTGAAATATGGATCGGATCCGCCACCAGTAGTATCCGTTCGAGGTATCCCTTTCGCACCAACGAACTTGATCGTCAGGTCGACAGCAGCGATTGATGGTGAAGTTCTATCGCCTTGTTCCTGCTGCTTCACAAACCTCAACGGTCGAGTTGGGCTAGGGCTGGGAGACGACCGGCATTCCCAATCCGAGTCGCTAAAATTATCTCGACGGCTTCTACGGTAATCCCCGTTGATGGCGGGTGATGAAGTGCTGTCGATATCTTTAGGGGTAGCCCCATCCATCGCGGCAGCAGCGTCATCGGTATTGGGAGGAGCTGCTTGGGAGACTGTGCCGAGAATAGCATGTTCGCAATGAGCTAAGAATAGGATGGACTATGACGACAGAGCGGGAGACGACATACAGGACTGAGAACTCGCTGGCGCCGACTGCACCTGGGGAACATCGGGGTATGGCCATTCACTAGCATCTCGGATATCGCCTTTGGGTCCTTTGGAATTCCTTGATTTGGGGTTAACCTTGGCACCGACACGCAAAGCGTGATCTTTCAGAGAGTCGCGGAAACCCATGAAACTGAGTTTGTTTATGCTAATGGACCAAGTCATCAGCTATGAGCCATCCATAGCATCACAGCGTACGATTGACATACCTAGATAGTAAAATACGTTCGAGTTCGAAGATGAGGCTGTTGAGAAAACAGGCGGATTGATGGGGGAAGCTGGAGCGGTGGGAGGGGAAGATATCTTCGGTCAAAGCGGTGTCAAACAAATGCCCGCTTTGTCATTCGCACCGCCACAAAAGCGGTTTCGTCAGAAAACTTGTCGCTCTGCGCCCGCAGATGCTCGGCCACCTGCCGGAATGCTAACAACCAATAGAGTGCAAGTCTTAAACAGAGCCATCTAACGTCGGTTGTGTCCCCGACTGCTAGACGCATGGATTCGGCCCCCGGTCTTAATTGCTACCCAGTCTGCGGGAGCCGAGTGTCGGACGTTTGCCGCGGTTCGGTAGATCTTGATTAGTAGGGAACAAGCAATTTTAGATTACGTTCGAAGGATAGACTAATCGTCATTCACATCGTCCTTATCTTCCAATGACAATGATGGCTCACGGAACAAGGATCTTAAACAACCGCAATTCGGGGCCCTCAGACTGTTATCGACGCGTGCACTGGCAGTGATTGCTACCCACAAGGCTCGCATTCGCGCCCTCTTGGCCATGTATTCAACCGCGGTCGAGACGATGCTGCTCGCCTGGTTAATGGACGTGAAGCCGAAAATTCTGGCTGCGAATCTCGATTGGCCGGTAGTTCGATTGGGAGACAATTTCGTTTCTCGATGGCAAGGAGCTTGGCTCCTCGAATTTCGATCCCGCTACGTCGAAAAACAGAGTTAAATCAGAGCTACTATGCCTGCTTTTAAATTATGGTTCTGGAAGCCTCCTCCTTGATAGGGAAGATCAATGTTCGACTCGAGAATCCCCGTCACTGGTGCACATATTACCACCCGTGTACTAGCTATCTGACCAGATTCCGAAGAAATTTTGAGATCGAATGCGAAGTTGCAGAGTAATAGAATTGCTAGAGGTCGCTTTGATGCCTTTGACATTCCTTTAGGAATTCGGCTTCCAGCAACAAACCATCTCAAAACCATCCGTTGAGCAAAGGCTAACGAACAGCGTTGTCTTGATCGAGCTCAGAAAGGCCCAGACCTTCTTGTAACATAATCCTAGGCGTATCGTCGTGGCGTGATGCCAAGAATAGCTAAGGTGCGTGGAAGATGAGCCGCGAGGTGCCCAGTGAAAGGGTTTCTCGGCAACTTTGAAATGTGAGCTCGCAGTGCTTGCCTAGCATCGCTAACATGTAACTACTGAAACCGGACGTAGTGGCGCTGTACAACATCTTCTAAATCATGCGCAGTGGTGGAGCTCGTTCTACGGTTGCCGAGACCTGCGCGGCGTCACAGCCTTGCGACGACGTAAATAACCTTCACTAGCCGCTGCGCGGCACGTTCACTCGGTCAACGGCCGTCACGAGGCGAAACTCCAAGACATCACCAAGCTCGAATCAAAATGAGTCGCTCTTCATCCTCTTCACTAAGTCCAGAACAGGAGCGAATGTACGCAAGCGAGAAAGAGGTGAGCGGTGCGGCTTGCGGACGACACTTTTGCTGACCGGATGATCTCCGAAAATTAAAGGAGAACTTCCGATGGATACTCAAACTTACAACGAAAAAGTCGAGCTACGTTCTTTCTGAGAAGGATTTGGCCCCCTCGGAACTGCAAAACGAGCTCTCTGAGATCGGGCAGTTCGCTGAAGTGGCTCATGGCTCCATGGACCCGGAACGGGTTTGGGCTCACCTATCCGACTTGCTGGACGATGGCTTTCCCCTTCACGGCTACACGTTTCTGGAAGGCTCCGAGCTCATTCGAGCGTTCAAGGGCACAGCCGCTCAACTTCAAGGCTACGTTGCCTTCCGGCCTCAGACCGGCCAGCTGATCGTCTCATTCTCCGGCACTTCCAATAGGATGCAAGCGTTCAACGATACCAAAGCTTGGAAGGCCTCATATCCACTTACACCCGGGGAGAATATTTCGGCTGTATCCGTCCACTCTGGTTTCTGGAACATGTACAACGGCGTCAAAGCCGCGGCATTCCATGCCCTGGAGGAGGCCATTCGCCAGCGAGACGTGTCAGAGATCATTCTCACTGGGCACTCCCTCGGAGGCGCCATGACCCAACTCTGCGTGCTTGATCTCCTCAAGCCCACCCAACAGGTCATCCGGCTCCCGTTCGGCGTCCGTATTAAGTCCGTTACTTTCGGTGCACCCCGAGCTGGGAACGCTGGCCTGGTCACCTGCTGGAAATCCCGCGTGGAGGCGTATCAAAAACTTCACGGCAATGCATCTTTCACCGAGTGGGCTGTGAAAGCTTTCAATGATGGTAGGGCTTCCAGTCTTTCCGAAGCAGGGGGTTCGTGTTTTCTCATCAACCAAATCCCACAGGCGTTCCCTCCATGCCAAGTACGGTGCTTGGCTACCGTCACTTCGCTGACAACCCTTACTTCCTCTTCCGGGGGCGATTATATCAGATTCCCCTTAGCGAGAAAGAAGCGGTCAACTTCGACGTTGACCCTCCTACGGTCGCACAGGAGGGCTCCGTGGTCCCAGCGGAATTTCCCCTGGGAGGACACAACTATTATGGTCGGGACATGGAGAAATTACAACGGCAGATGAAATGGGCGACCGAAGTGGGATTGGGGTCAAGCGAGAATTGGAGGGATGCGCTATTGCAAAAGATCAAAGAGGACGAGGAGAAGTGGAAGGCAAAACACACGAAGAGCGGGAGTAGTAGCTTTAGCCTCTTTGGGTCTGGATCGAAGTAGGGCTTCCCTTTCAGCTCATCTACCATGGACTATGGTGAGCCACACAATACTTTGGAGGCTGCCACTGAGGACTCACGGGCAGATGCAGCTTTGTATATGAATCCCTTGGACATTGTATCACTCCCAACTATTTCAGCCGCCTCAGTTCAGTGACTATTCTACGGACTTTGCATCGTTAGAATAGATTACAAAGCGGATTGCCCAGTGCGCCGTCTCCCCTCCGGGGAACCCAGACTTCACCACCGGAAACTACTGCTCGACTTAAACGGGACCTACCGTCTCCTCTTACAGCATCCGTTAGCTCTGAACTTTTCTCCTTTGGGCTCTCAGATGAACGGAAAGGCCTCCACGAAACGTTCCAGCCGGCAGCGAGAATTGGGCCCCGTGGATTGATGTGTTTTTCAGACCCTGTCTGCCATATATACGGCGGCGTTCCTAAAAGGGCCGCCTATACAGTGCATTTCGTTTCCTTTCAAGTCTGGCATATGAGCCAGTGCAGCGTCGCCTGCATAGCTGAAACCCTCGTAACACAGCAACTGTTTTCATGTCAATTCTCCGGTTTCGCTCGGAAGGAAGAGGGATAGCGAGAGAACCATATGCCAGATATCTGCTCATAATGTGCTCTATGGTCCGCGTGTTCTTGGACGGCGGTTGGGCGGAAGCGAATTGGGACCTCTGGTACCGATCAGCGAGCAACATGAAAATACCCCTGTGGCTCCATTTGATATGCGCGAAATTGTTTCTCCCTGCCTGTCTGCGGAGTCGCGGGGCGTGATGTAGATTCCAAGTGAGGAACGGGGCTTTGCGGAACGAATCTGGGGGGAGGGACATCCGCATTCGGATCCGGAGTGGGTGAGACTTGGTCGTTGCGCGGATCACGGAGAGTCCTTTCGTCGCAGCGTCGATTCAAGGGTGTCTATAATTCCATCAGCAGACGAGAGACCTTGGCACCTTGATCGAATGGGATATGACGGAGGGCGATCGAGGTCATTGCACCGTTCTTCGGGACATCGCGGGATTGCATGACACTACGTAGCCCTGTCCCAATCCAAACGGGTCCATCTGACTGCCTCATGCCGGATACTAACCACATCACCAAAAGGCGCGGGGGGTTAAACGTTTTCTGCTTCTTGATTTCTGTGCGAAGTGCTTCGTTAGCATACCGATCGGTTGGGGATCCCACTTAAAGGGATGGGAAGCTAAAGGGGGCTTCTTCGCCGTTGTGGGGCCACAGTAGACGACCCACAAACCGAAAATAGAGTCGACGATAGAACGTACTCAAGTATAGTAGAGATGTTATCCTTTTACAAAGTACTGTGAAGCCGACTAGAGCTGACAACCTCCTAGCATGGGTAAATGGGGGCGTGGGGACGTGATTCCCGAATTGCTTCACCAGAACGAGAAACGTCTTCGTCGCCCGCGTACATCGGAAGAAAGCTTCATGGGGCTCAGGACCATGTATAGCACGGCTTGCCGATTCGAAGAGCATCTGTCCTGCCGCGGCTTAAAACTTGAAAGCTTCAACTCACTGCTAAGTCTGGCCCTTACAACACGGGGCTGTGCGTACACCCCCGATTCTATACGATCGTCCTTCTCTCGGTAAAACGGGGGAAGCTCCTATTTGGGGGGGAACCTATGAGAGCACATAGATATCGTGACAGGAAAGGGTTAGGCACCGTTGCCGATGGCTGTCTTGGGGCAGATGTGTACCACAGACATGCCCCACGGTGCGCTGGCCGCACGAAGGTGGAGGTGAAGGTGCGTTCCGTGGCGAGGGCGTCGAATACATTGGATACCAAAGATCAAAGACGTGTCTTTGAATAGCCAGTGGAATGGGTAGTCCCGCAGCACCAACGCCCAGGCGGCATCGAACGCTCCGGGGCCCGCGGCGCTTTCTCGTTCTGTAGGAGATTAGGCGGGACAAGAGGACCCAGACTTGGGTTGTTTTCTGCAAGTGAGAGGTCGATTGATGATCATTCAGGTTGAATAAACGTCCTGGATGGCTGTCGGGATGCATGGTCGGACAAGCCATGCGCATCCACTTCTTTGGCACGCGAGCCCCAGAGATCCCCCCCCCCCGACCCGATGGAACACCGAAACATAAACGCCCAGGTCGGTATCGCTGTGCCGATTTCGCGTTGCACCCAGAGGAACGGAGGGGTGGATATTATGCTCCAGGAACGGATCTTGCCGTGGGGCAAAGGAAGGGAAGGGGAGAACCTGGCGCGGGGAGGTTTCACCATCAGAAATAAAATAAATAAATCAAAATTCTGGTAAAGATGCGAATAACGACGATGGAATACCTGTCGACTGGTTCTCGCATCCACGGGAAGCAATTTGACTGGTTAGATCGGCAGTGCGTGTATGCCGAACCTTTCTGAATTGTGCCCGAGCGGGGATCCCCGAACCGGATCGACCAGGCTCCTGCCCCTACTTTGTTCTAGCGTTCTTGGGGAACATGATGCCCGTCGACCTAGCGTAATCCGAGTGGGAGCGACACAAAGCACGTTGGAGGCAGAAATGGAGCCGAAAAAAGGAATGAAAAAGAGGACAAGATCTATTGTCTAGTCGAAATGAGAACATTCAAACCGGAATTGCATTGCACGGGAGGGGGAGGCACCCGACAACCAGGATGGTTAATAGTCTATCAGAATAACGCCGAGATGAACCAGATGCCCCAATCTCATGGGAGTCTCTCCCAATGCCGGCCAACGCCGGGACTAGGGAGGCTGGAAATCGACGTTCCTTTTTTCATGTCTTGGCCTTTTTGGTTCCATGTGGTCGGGAGAACGAACGTTGAATCCCCGTACTACCCATAGGTTGGTTGCAAAAGAAACACGAGCAGATGATAGGAGAACCTCCCTTTTCATCTGCATTCTTTTGTACCAATTTATTTTCTTTTTTTATTGCACTTATAACTCCAGCGGGCCGAAGCTCGCCTCTTGGGGGGACGGAATTGTCCGCGAGACGATACTGGACATCGTATAAGCGGATGGCTTCGTCATTGTGACGTGCATCTCCCCAGGCTACAGAGTTCTGCCGCAGGCATATACGAAGGTAAATCGGGGAGAGGGGACGAAGCAAAAAGAACCGTCGAAATGCAAAGAAATTCAATTTCCAAATAAGCCTCTTCCATCGCCGAACGCTGTCTCTCATCAAAAATCATATCGGTCGTCAAGAGCCCTAGCGCGATTTCTTTTGACAGGTTTCTCTATCTTGGGGTTGATCCCGTGGAGGGCCAGCAAGGTTTTCCTTGTTTTTCGTTGAAGGGGGGCACGTGTGAGATCTTGTTTTGCCTTTAGGTCGGTAGGGAAGGAGGGGAGGGATGGACGGAATTTTCATCAGCGGCGACTTCAGACAACACTCGACCCAGAAAACTCAACCTTTTTCGAACCCGCTCATTAGCACTCCAAAAGTCGACTAGTGAAAGAAACCAAAGCCCCCACGCCCTTATCTCGAAGATCTCGGGCTCCCGTCTGCCGCGAATACATTGTTCTGCCTTGTACACATCCAACCTTGCATGTAGGCTATGGAGAAGAGACACGAAAAGCTCTGGTGACCGACGTTGGCCGTTTCACTTCGAATCGCTGGAAGGTGTCACCACATGCTCGCTATCAACGAATTTACGATCTCCAGCTCTCCGCTTTACGAAAACGACAAGCCGCATCACGAGGGTGGGGGTGAATGAAAATTGCGATCCTTTAGCGCTGATATTTCATACACGAGAGATAGACTTGGTCGCCTATCGATATATCGCGGACAAGCCTTCCCGGTCACAACACATCGGGCGGAGGGAGATCTTAACCTCCTAAAGAAGGCAACCACGGGAACCTCTCGGACGGACACCTTAATTAGGAAGTTGTCAATTTCCCGATGGAGCGGCATGTATGGCTCGTGGAAGCTCCATAACACGCATCTTGGATGGGATCGTTGTTAGGGGTTACCGGTAAGGGATAGCCGGAATGCATGTATAGGACCCTTTCTCACTTCCAGCGCCACACTTCCACCCCTAATCAGGCATCTATTGCATGGCAAAAGCAGACAAAAAAAAAGAGGTCTTCTCTTCCCTGAAATCATGTCTTGATGTCGGGGGCGTCAGGGAGCTTTTCCTTCGCTCCCAGTCGAATGGTGAAGCTCCTGTATGTAGGGTCAAATGAGGGGGGAGGGGGGAAAAGCGGGAGTCATGATCGTTGCCTCTTCCTCCTTGCCCCCCCAAAAAGGTGTATTGCAAATATAGGGAAAATATTACTTTGACCCACGACGGTGCTTATGAAGCTAGTTCGGATGATTAGATTCTGAGTGCAAGCGCTCGTTCGGCATGGCCTTTGAATTGTTAC
Organism: Tulasnella sp. 424; assembly: GCA_019633425.1. NCBI lineage: Eukaryota > Fungi > Basidiomycota > Agaricomycetes > Cantharellales > Tulasnellaceae > Tulasnella > Tulasnella sp. 424. The sequence continues at coordinate 183,664 of WSUB01000015.1, forward strand.
ATACCCCCTTTGCCGAAGTAATGTCTCGTCCCGCGCCGTTTATCCTGCTCATCCCAGTACTTGGCGGTTTTTTTGACCGGAGAGGCCCGAGGAGCGGGGTGGCTGGAGAGCAAAGGATGGCCAGCCCAAACGTTGTGTCATATCATGTCATCCCCATTCCCCACGCGACAACGGGTTTTTATTTTGCTCCCTTCCCCCACGCGCCGCCAGAAACGTTTCCCGTTTGAGGCTTAGCGAGGAGGAGGGAGTGACGGGGGAAGGTGGAGGGCGATGTCATTAAACCTGCAGCGTTAGCGTCGATGGCCTGCGACTTGCGCTCCTCGTGGAGATCGCGAAACTAAAGTTAGTGTCTCCGTGCTGTGCGGAAAAGAAAGCGTGCTTACTTAAGGAGGCATGATAATTGGGCGGCTTGCCAAGTGCTAAGGTAGCGAAGGACGAGTTCCAGAATACTGGACCCTCATGCCGTCTTGGGTTCGTGAAAGGGCGGTGTCGCAGGGCGGCCTCTCAATGTTTATCCCGACGGTCGCATGCGGGCCTCTTTCTCTTTACTGCCCCAAGGATATATCTCGTCATTACAACCGTAACGAGGCGATAGGTTAGGAAGGCGGTCCTGAAACGCTGGTCGATGACGCTGCGGCAAAGGTATATTGAAGCACAGGACCAAATTCCCAGGTCTCGCGGGGCCATCAAAAGTAAAGGAGAGATGGCTGAATTGCAGAATCTCTTGTCTGATAGAAGAACTTCGGATACTTCCGCACCTATCTTTGAACAAAGCGTCCGAGTTCCAGCAATATATCTTCTCCCATCAAAGCTCCGAATACCGGAACTCGATAAGGACGACGGAGCGGCGACCGATTTTCCCTTGTCGAACGAAAATCTCCCCTCACGTGGGTCATCGTCAGACAGCGATCGCAGCTGGAAGTTTCGGTGGGTGACCCCGTGCGGATGATGCTCCTGGTGCCAGCGTCGGGGTTTGCCTTCCTTTGGTTTCATTTGGGCTGGGACGACGTGACTTGACGGGGAGAAAGAAAAAGCCTGTTTCGTCGCTTTCGGAGCATGCCGGCGCCAACGGTGCATCCTTGACGTTGTTACCCCAATCGAGCGGTGGTGGGTTTTTCTTTTTCCTTGCTGGAAGACCCGGGGAAGGAACAAGTCCATGGTCTTGTGCAGGAGGAGAAAAGAACAAAAGAACTCCCTTCCAGCGTCGACGAGAGATGGCGCGCGCGCGTTTATATAATTTTATATTTGCCACAGCTGTTTGAGATGGTCTATAATGGAAGGCGGCGAGCGGTGACGCAACGGGAGCAAAAAGGCATCGCCCGTTCATGCCCAATAGTAATTGGTTGTTGTTGTTATTGGGGGGCGGTGGGTTGTCGCCACCTTTTGTATTCAATCGGGCATCAACCCGTTTATGGGCAGGGGTATGTACCGGAGTTTTGGGTTGGAGGAGATTTAAATTCGCAGATGAGATCCCGTATAAACATCCCACCATCTCGGACAGTTCCAGCCAATCAGCGTAAATCCCACACATTTCTTTTATATTTCGTGGAAATCGCGATAACCCCGATGCACCCATCCCAACGTCTTTTGTACCTGACACGCAGCTGACCCTCGTTCTCAAATCCCGATGCGGATATCGGGACACACTCCTCGCAGCAAATAGCCGATTACCCTCCTCCTTTCTATCTAGTGCGACGCGCCCAACCTTAAAACCCAGTGAAATATCGTGTCGTAGTAGTGAAGTGGAGAGAGAAGGGGGAGAGTGGAAGATTACGTGAGACAACGAGTACCGAAGGCAATCTAGAGAAAGGTTGCCGTGAAACTCGATCGGGACCCCAAACTCACTTGTCATCCCACTTTCCGGGTTAGCCTCATTCCCACAAATCCCCCCTTCCCCCCGCTCTCTTATACAAAAGGCCCTTTCCGTTCCGTCTCATCCAGATCTCCCCTCTTCCATCTCTGCCCCCTCTACCCAACACCCCCCACCCCCCCTTCCCCTTCCCCTCGACCACCAAACCACCCAAATCCACAAAAATTTACCTTCAGGCTTTGCGATGAGCTCGTCGCCAGACACTCATCGTCCGCCTCACACGCCTCTCAACTCTTCCTACTCAACATCCAACCACCCGCCATATGGCTCATCATCCCATCAGCCGCAGAATCAGTTTCGCCTACCGCCCATTCGAACGCTCAGCTTACCTCAAACGCCGGGTCCAGCATCTGCGGTGGGATTAGGAGGAGGAGGAGGAATCGATGGCATGCATCCACCACCACCGCCGCCTCCGCTCCCGATGGACACGAGGGACAGCTGGAGTAGGGCCAGCGCGAGCACACCGATGGCCCCGCCTTCCGGTCCGCCAGCAGGAGCAGAATTAGGAGGAAGGAGGGCTCCCAGTGTAGCAGGGTCTGCGACTTCGGATTCCGCGGGTCCTTCTTCCATACATCCGGTGTCACCTTATGCGCACCGTGGTTCCACATCCTCCGCTCCCTCCGGACCACCCTTACCATCCTCGACGGCCTCTTCATCCGGGTACAACTACCCACAGCAAAGTCCAATTCCGCCATCAACGGCCACGGGGACAGCGCCAGCTTCATCGCCGCATCAATCGTACGTGACGGGACAAAAACGACCCCATCCGACTTCCGCGAGGCAGACACAACATCAACACGCGAGCGTTCCTCAAACTCCACCACCACCGCCTCATCATCATCACTCCTCCCACTATCACCACCATCAGCCTCAGCCAAGTTCGGTCTCGTCTTCACAATCTCAGCCGCATTACTACTCAGGACCTCCCCAGCAACCGCAACAGACAGGAGCAGGCGCGCCCCCATCTCACGTGGTGGCGGATCAGCAACAACGCCCGATCGTACCTTATCCAGCTCACGGCTCTGGCGCACCTCCTCATTCTCATTCCTCTCAGCCGCATCCACCACCGCCGACAGCTCCTGCTCCTTATTACAGTCATCAAGCTCCCCCGCCACCGCCGGCGCCAAGCCAATATGGACATTACCCAAATTCCTATGGCCCGCCACCCCCTCACCCACCACCGCCCACGGATGCTTATGGGAGACCGACAACCGGATATGGATATTCTCACCCACCACCACCTTCGCATCATACACAGCAGCAAGCACCTCCTCCCCCTGTCCCTTCATATGGTCCTAGCGGATCCGATTACCCTCCGCCGCCGACGAACTACGGATGGCAGCAGCATCCACCTCCCCAAGCTCATCCACAGATGGGTCCCCCGCCGTCAGTCGCTCAGCCGCCATCATCGTACGGTGCACCCCCTCCGCCGCCGCCTTCCTCTTACGGTGTTCCACCTCAGCAGCAGCACTACCCACCGGCTCAACCGCCGATGAACAGTAGTGCGCCTGTGCCACCCCCGCATCAAGGGCCTCCTTCCGGAGTTGCTCAGCAGATGATGCCACCACAGGCGCAGCAGAATCAATCTGGTGCTGGCTGGGCACCGATCGCTCCCGCTCCTCCTCCGCTTCCTCATCCTTCGACGAGACCCCCAACAAATGCCGGACCAGACAAGCCTATTGCTCAGGTGGGCACTTTTTTCAATTGATGACCAAATATAGAACCGGCAGGCTAATCTATATTTTCGCAGCTCGTCGAACACTGTCAACGGATCATGGCCTTCGCTAACCACTACGCGAACCTGCAACGTCAGCCTCCACCGCCTTATCAACCCCACGCGTACCAGCCAAACCCGTATCCCCAACCCCATGAGACGAAGGAGATGGTCAGCAGGGCCGAAGCGATCGTCAACATCTTGATCCAGTTGGGAGAGGAGGCGAAGCCTTGGAGGAAGTTGCAGCAACAGCAGAGGGAGCAGGATATGGCGAAGAGGAGGAAAGTTGGAGACGACAAGACGAACGCTTCTGTTGTGAATGGAGCTGGAAAGGATGGGGATAAGGAATTTGTGAGCGTGGAAGGCAAACTTCCGCGGGAGACGTCATGCTGACCAATTTGCCTCGTTTTCCAGGGCATGTCGAAGGAGGCCAAGCTCAAGTTCTTTGGGGACAACAAGGATGCTATGGAGCAGGCCGAGAAAGATATGCGAACCATCACGCAAAAGAGAACGTTGAGCCAGGGCGGAGTCTTGCCGAGCAGCAAGACAAAGTACAAGAAGCGCTCGGTATGTGACGCGCGCGTTGGAGCTTCGACCAGGTCTGACAGGTAGTTTTTTTCGACACACAGCGAGCTACACCCCCTGGAAAATGTCACTCTTGCTTCAGCACAGAGACGCCAGAATGGAGAAGAGGTCCTGACGGAGCGCGGACCTTGTGCAATGCTTGTGGTCTCCGTAAGCAAGCTTCGGCTACCAGTTGCTTGGATGCGAACTGACCAGGACGTTTGCTTATTGCAGATTATGCCAAGATGATGAAACGACAAGCCGGCTCTTCGGTCACTCTGGGCATGCTTCAGGCCTCTGCTCAGAAGAACGGCATCGGAGGCACCGCGCAACCCCTCAAGGACCCAGCACCGAAACCTCCGGGCCAATTAGCAGCTCAGGCTCAGGCCAACGGGGCTCCTAATTCGAAGGGGCTCGGGAAAGAAGTCGAAGAGACGAGCGTTGGAAGCTCGACCGCCGTCGCCCGCAGTACCTACCAAGGCAGCGAGAACCGAGCCCCCGAGAAGGCAATCGAGAAGATCGAAGAGAGCGATGAAGAGGATGAGGGTTCTGAGGACGACGAGGAGGATCGAGGCAGCCGCGCTGGAACCCCGATTCTCCCATTCGAAAGGACCTCTCGTCCCATTCAAGGCTCTTATATCTCCAACGTCCCATCGTCAGGATGGGGACGCACCTCGATTTCTTCGTCTGGTGGTGGCGGCGGCGGCGGCGGAGGCTGGGCTCGTGCTCCAATCGATGACCATCGTCCCAAGAGTCCAGCGGGCAGCTCCTATGCCGGCCCACCTTATCGCGACGAGGAGAGGAGTCACCACCGTCACTCGAGCTCCACCGATGGAATCGATGGTCCTCACCTGGGATGGGGCCGAGCTGCGAGCAGCCACGTCAGGGCCTCAGCTACCTAAACGTGGCACCTCCAGCATCCAAGCCAAGCTTTTAATCTATCCGTATACGAAATATACCTGAACCACCGCACTACTTTACGACTCTTGACTCTATTTCACACCCACTGCCATCGCTACTACGTTTACCCACGCAATCTGGATCAATGCTACGTCCCCCTCAAAACCAATCTAACCCTGCATGAAAACCCAATGTTCCCCCCCACTTCATTCGTTCTCCCGCTTTGTCACTCGTTTTCGGAATATCAACTCCCCCCTTGGTCGTATTGAGCAAACTACAAAAAGTCGCAACCCTGTATTTGTGTCGTGGAACTTCCCTTGCCTTTTTTTTTTCCTTCCCTTTTCTTTTGATCGTTACCGCTGTCATTATGTCCTCTTGCTTTTTCGTGTTGCAGTAGTCTTTTTTTTTTTTTTTTTTGCTTCTTTTCGCCTTTTTTCGTGGACGCATGGACCACTTTTTTCTTACTTAGTTGCTTAACGTTCTATCTGCCGAATACGCGGAAGCTGCGATTATAATCGATGGAAATTTGCCCTTTTTTCCTGATTCGAGTCTACGGTCGACTTTCTTGTCAATAAGATTCCGTGCGGCAAAGTTATAAGTTTAAAGAGTTCGATCGGTCGATCATTTCATGATGCACGCGTTGTTCGCGCCTGTCGTGAGCGGCTGGTCGTCGATGATCGACGTGCGTGGATAGAGCTCTGGAACTGTAGAAGCTCGGAGGTCGCGATTCTGGATGCCACCCACGGTAGTGATCGTAGAGACGGTGATCGAGTGTTCAATGACATCGTCCTGCAAAGGTGCGCTGAACGTTCAGCGGGCCGGCCGTATCAACGAGATTCGGGTGCAACGATGAGTCTAATACGCAAAACGTTATTTCTCTGCCAGTTGTCCCATCGACTCGCCGCACCCTAGCTTTTTTCCAGATCACACCCTCGGAAACTCCCAGCGCAGACGTATAGTGGATTTTGGCCGGTATGTGTATCCTAATGTGTATTATTGTCCAAGAGCTAGAAACGTCGAATAAATCGCAAAGCGAAAAGGAAAAAAAAAAGCCATTCCACAAGGCCGGGGCCCTCAACTCGTCGCATACACATATACACATCATCATCATTTTCCGCCGTTGTTTGGTACGACCTTAATTAGTTGGCATACAGTAGATGAAAAGCGGTTCGAGGGAGAAAGGGAAACCCCGGGTTCGATGAAGAGAAGAAGAACGCGTGACGTCGCCGTGAATGCGGGAGAAACAAAGGCTTTTGGAGAGAGAGCAAAGGCAACGGGAAAGACCCCGTCTTCTTTAGCCATGTGACAAGAAACCCGCGTCAGCGATTTCAGCCCTGGTGAGTATTCGGAGAGGGTGTGTTTCTTGAAACGGGGTCTAGGTCGGGGGCCGAGTGCAACGGAATGAACTATCTTTTTCCACCCCCGGGGCGCCAAGTGCACGGTCAAGCCATCGGTTTACATTTCGCCTTGCCGGTGGGCTTTGCTTTCTTTTCATGACCGGTACATGCCAGCGTAGAAAATTCCAACAACATGTCTGACGCTGTTTAGAGGGTGATTGGGTTCGAAATGGCTTCGGCTAATGGGGACCTGGGTCGCCTAGCATCCGCGTTGAACGTTCATATCGATCGCGTGCGTCGCTGGGGGAGATTTCGTATTATACCGATCAGGCATGGTCAGGTCCGGAAGGAAAAGACACGCGAGACGTCTACCGAGAGAGGCTGGAACTCCCGAGGACGAGATGCATTGGAAATGGACCGAAAGCCGAGCGACTGCCAAGGATCCAGGGCTGCGTCTCGCACCATATGGTATCATGCTTGTGAAGGCAGCAAAGTAACCACCTGCGGCATAGGCTGTACCATATGGGTGAGGGAGCATCTGTTGATGAAGTTGTGCGAGTTTGCTTACCGCTCTGTCGAATAGGTCCCGAGATGAAGCTCCGTGATGCGGTAGGATATTCATCGAATATGTCTTATTTCAAGCCACTAGATTCGCCATGCGAACATCTCGCTGGGTTTTAACAAATCGGGGACTCGTGTATTCGGATCCGGCGGATATGCCTCTCGCCAGTATGAAAGGGGAAGAAATATAAAAAGACCGGAGGGTCTGACACTGGGTTTGGACTCCAAATAATTGATTACTAGTAAAACTCGATCCTCAGCGAGGAACGAATTCGTGGCGATATCAGACATTGGCCTCCACCCCCTCCACCCCCTCCCAGAGGCTTAAATAAAACAGGACACCGTGGGCAAGAATCGGGACATTCATCTCAATTTCACTGCAATCACGGCGTCTTAAACCAATAGGCAGAAGGTTTCCTTCACGGTCTGGAGGTGTCAGTTATCCCGGCGCAAGCCGTCCGGTTGACTGGAGCTGCAAATGAGCCGGTAATCGAGAGACCGCTGCGAGAATAATGAACGAGGCGATGCCACTCCCGGGAGGAGTGACTGAGGTCTCATGAATCGGCTTGCTAAACAAGTCGGTTAATCCTTCGTCTTCTAGTAAAACGAGGCGAAACGTTCGATTCCGATTGCGTCAATGGACAGGACGGCAGTACGCCGGCTGAGGCCCGATGCGGCAGGAACGAGACGTGAATTTCGAGGCATATTTTCGAGAAGCGAAACTTGAAGAGAAAACGATGGGCTTCTTCGCATGTCGGAGCGAAAGAGCTCGGGACAAGATGGGCAGCACTAGCCCCGGAAACTCAATCGAACGAGGCGGTCGGCATCTCAAAAAAAAACCAAAGCTCGGAAAAGCACAGCCAAGCGTCTTCGAATGAACACATTCCATGCCTTAAAGAGTAGGCTGGTATGCCCGATAGTGGATGCTCCTCCTGCGTAATCCGCCTCGAGGTTGACAGCTGGCTAAAGCTTTTGACAGGTGGCCGGGTGGCGAAATTTGGGCGCTGAATCGGGCAACGTTTCATAGTTGCGAAGACGAGAACAAGTGCTCAGATGAAGAAATCTTCATTAGATAGGCATCAATCGGCGCTTCTTTGGGATGCATCGCTGCGAGGAACCGATTGCCTTGCAATTTTATTCATTTTTTGGGTTCAGTCGTCGGCGGCGGGGATGTCGGCTGGAGGGATGGGATGAGGTGGCGATGGGGATTGTGCAATTCTGATTGGGAAGCACCCGCGGAAGAAGGGAGTGAGGGAACCCTTTGAGTAAAAATGGGGAAATAAATAATTCGAATCTGATCTAAGTGATCTGGAAATCGGGGATAGTCCAAGTTTCTTTACTTACACGTGGATCGACCGAGGTGAGACGCGATAACCATCGGATACACCCGACATACGTAAACAAGTCCTTGCCCCCTTCGTCGTCACATCTTGTCAAAAAGGTTGATTGCATTGCACGCGGGTCCGTTGAGGACGTCCACAGACGTCCACCACCGTCCGCACACTGGGGGGGAAACACGTCGTCCAGTATGCCACTCTGTCGCCGTCGTCGTCCAAGTCGACTTGGGAGGGCTTCGTGCGATAAAGTTTGCAACGAACGAACGGTCGAGAGTCATTAGGAGGCAAAGGTCGGTAGGTAACGTCCCCGCCTTCGCCTTCGATGTGGAAGCTTACCACTCCCCCCCCCCCTTTACCCACAGCGCTTTGCCTTGTCCATCAGGGGATGACCAATCAGATAATGGACCACCAGCGTCTGTCGGTCGGGACCAGGGGCACAAGTGTCGTGGGGTCGCGGAGCTCAGCAAGGTCACACGATTTCCAAGGAGATAAATCACGCCTTTCGGTCGAAACAGACGACGAGCTCCCCCGTCGTCCGAAGGCGTGTGGAGGGGTTTATCGCTAAAACCCGAATATGGAGCATCTCCCGAACCACTCACACACCGACTCTACTCCAGTCGCTTTGTCAGGAGGCGGGGTTCGTTGGGTTTTATAGCTCGGTGGTGAGTCCAACGCTCGGGGGGAAAGAAATTCTCAACCTGACCAAAGCACCTCTCCTTCCCCTGCGCGTCGCACCCTTCCGACCCTTTTTAGATCCACTCTGTTTTTCATCTGACTCGGAACACACCCTGTACACTCCATTACTCTCCGCGTCAGGTCACGACGACAACCCTCTCAAGTGACGTCTTCACCAGTATCAGCAGTTGCGGCTCAAGATCCGTCCCAGGTGCCCGTCTCGCCGTCCCGTGTCCCTGAGCCAACAGCCGTGAAGAAAAAGCTCAGCCTCACCATTCATCATGGCACCTCATCATCCGAGCCAGTTTCATTATACCCCCGCCACCTCTTCTCACCTCTACTCGAACGCTCTGTTTGAGGAGGACTGGCCTTCAGCTGCCCAAGAGAATTCTCCAAGCCCCAACGCGACATCTAATTCTCGACTAGACCCAAGCCAAGTCCCGGTCATGCCTTCAACGCATTTCTTATCGCTTGCTCGTAATCCTACCATCGGTTCCTCCACGGTTACCTCCACTTCCACGACGGCCGATGGGCTTAGTGGACCGGTTTCTGTACGCCGTGGTGTCGATACCTCCACCACCTCGGCCGCGGACTTTGACGTTGATGCGAAAACCGGGTTTATGCCGACACGGTCTCTCATCATCGCGCTCCCCGGGGACCTAGGAGCAGTATGGGAACGTGTGTTGAGTGCCGCCATTGAGGGCGGCGAAGGCTTGACCCTCGGCGAGTATGTTGCAACTCAAGCTCAGGCAGAGAAGAATGCCCGATGGAGAAAGAGTGTGGATGAGGTACGCTTTCGAGTCCCTTTTGTTTAACGGATCTCCCCAAGCTTAATTTCATTTGTTTCGATAATAGATGCCCGTCTTGTCGATAGCGCCCATCCGCCACTCTGAAGTTCACCTGCGCCGAGCCCATCACGTCTTGACATTCATCCTACATTTTTACATTCACTCTCAGCTACCATTATCCGGACCCGGCCCTCATCCACCCCACCGTATCCCCCCATGTCTCGCCATCCCACTCGTCGAACTCTCCAAAGAACTCGTCATGCCGCCCATCCTCACTTACGCCGACAACGTCCTCTACAACTGGTCTCTCACCAACCCCGCCCAGCCTCTAGCCATAGACAACATCCAGATGATCAACACTTTCTCACTCACCCAGTCCGAGCGACATTTCTACCTCACCTCTGCACGAATCGAGCTTCGCGGCGTCGAGGCGTTAGAACTCATGAAGAGCTGCATGGACGAAGCTTTCATCGGGGACATGATCTCGTTGCAACGCATCGTCGATTATCTCCACCGCTTATCCACAGTCATCGACGACATGGCTTCCCTCTTGATGGCCGTCCGGGATGAATGCGATCCACATGAATTTTACACCCAGATCCGGCCGTGGTTCAACGGCTGGGCCCCAGGAGCACGTGAATGGCTGTTTGAAGGAGTAGACGAAGAAGACCAAGCCAAGTTTGCCAGGTTATCGGGACCTTCGGCTGGACAGTCTTCCCTCATCCACGCGTTGGACATCTTCCTCGGCGTCGACCACACAAAACCCGGAACGGCGCCTTCCTCCTCCTCCGCTGGCCCATCCTCGAAAGCCAAACCCGGTAGCGACCCCACGTTCCTCATGAAGATGGAACAGTACATGCCTCGCCATCACCGTGCTTTCTTACAACATCTCCGCGCTGCAAACCAGACGCACGTTCGAGCTCTCGTTGCTTCCAATGCCTCCTCGGGACACATCGGAGTCGAGCTTCAGGCTGCCTACGATGACGCTGTTATGGCGTTGAAGCGTTTCCGAGATGGGCATATTCGGATCGCGACACTCTACATCGTCAGTCAGGCAAGGAAGAACGCCCGGCCGCCTGCCACTGTGGACAATCAGACAAAGGCCAACGCCCCTGTAGTGGAGGAGGTCAGAGGGACTGGTGGAACGAGCCTCGTCCCGTTCTTGAAGGAGTGTCGGGACAACACGGCTAAGACAGCCTTAGGAAACGGACCTGAACAGTAGTTAGACCTTTCGAGATGAACTGGATTAGTGGTCGATTTGATTCGTTGTGTACATTTAGTTTTTTTCCCTGGTTAGAGCACTCCCCCTGCCATTTTACTTTAGACCTGTAGATAATGTACTGTTAATAGTCCTGGAATGTCCGATATTCGCGGCCAAGGTATTTCCATCACAACACATAGTGGCACAATAATGATTGCATTTGAGAGGTCGTGATGATATGAACAAGGGCGACGACGAATACGCCAAGCACCGACAGCTACAGATGAACCAGTCCTTTACTTCTTTGGCTTCTTCTTGATCTCTTCGTCCTTCAGAGCGTGAAGCATAACTTTGTTGACGTGACCTGCCGTCATACCGGAATGACCCTTTGACCAATCGTAAGAAAGTGCGTAGGCGAAGATTGTGCCGGTGCGGTTGAAGGCAGTAGCAGATATAGGACCAGGTGCGGCGTCGAAGGCTATTAAGAGTGTTGAATTTCAGTCACGTTTCGCACTCCAATAATCGCTAAGACGCACTCTTTAGCCTCGTCTTAGAGTCCTTGTCCCTATTAAGGCGAAACGGGTCGTTTAGCCATCGTGCTTCGTCGTAGCAAAGAACCCAACCATCACCCTTACCAGAAGTACATCACGCCGTCGGATCCAGCAGTACTGAATGTTCCGTGCTGTTGATGGAACGTGATGCTATTAACGGCGAAGACATTCGTGCCATCTTTCGTGGTCGCTCCCTCTTTGCGGTGGCACTTGAAGCTGAAGTTGTTCACGGCGTCTTTGTCTTCAACGTATCTATTGAAGTCAATTGGTAGGTTATTTCCCGAATCTGGCTGGACTGGTTTGCAAGTACTTACTGGATAGCAACGCGTCCCTCGATGCTGCCAACCGCATAACCGTCCCCTGCAGGGAAGCACGCAATTACACGAGTCTGCCACTTCAATGGAGAATCAATTTTCTTGTAGATAGTGGTTGGGTTGCTGAGATTGACGGTCACAATATGCCGTTCTGCTGTAGCGCAGACCTGCAGCAAGCCAAAGAAAATGACCATGATTTAGATCGAGCTGCAGAGATCAGGATTGCTTCTACTCACGAGGAGTTGCCCCTGAACGTCAAGGCTGTAGCATCGTTCTGGTAGCGCAAGAGTTCCTATGGGATTGGGGTTGCCTGGGGTCCAATACTGCAAACCACAGCAAGGTCAGCGAGACGATTTCGCCTCAAACCGAGCTCGGTACCTTGAGCGTTTTATCCCAGCTTCCGGTCACCAAAACACCCCCATTCATGTCGATCCATCTCAAGCACTTGATTGGCGCGTCGTGGGCTCCAACTTGAGTTGATTGACCGGTGGAGACGTCGAACATCCGTGCTGCTTTGTCTGCACCACCAGAGAAGATCTTTGTCCCATCCTGCGCACGAGAAATCGTTAGATACCCTGAGATAAAATCAAGTCGGGGTAACTAACCTTGCTCCAGCAAACGTCTAGAACCGGCCCTTCATGACTGTACATGGCTTTTCCTTGAGATTGACCAGTTTGAGAAATCTCGTAAATTCGGACCTGAAAGATAGGATGGTAAGGGAAAGTGCAAAATCGACGCAAGTTATATCCAGCCACTCACGTTGTTATCCCATGAAGCGACAGCCAGGTAATCCGCCGTAGGGCAGAAAGCCAAGGCGGAGATCGAGTCTGTCGGCGGGTCCGATACTTCTACGTCAGGTTGAGTAGCGGGCTGGGTTGTACTTCCAAAGAACGACATTTTCGACAGGCGTTTCGGGTCGAGCTAAACGGGTCGAATCTTCTTCAAGGCGACTCTTTAGGACGCGTTGTTGCGGGGAGGGGTGGTTGAGATTCGAACGGCGGCTTTCTTGCGTCCCACGTCTCACGTGCCATGTTCGGCTTCCAAGTCCCAAAATCTGTCACCATCATCCCAGCCCCATGTCGACCGTCAAAGCATTGAAACGATTAGCATCAGCTTGGCCCAAAGATCCTATTCGGCCGCATTTACAGTTCGGGGAACTTCTACAATATATCGCCGAATCTACGCCTGCAGACAAGATCTCTGCACGGACGGTCGGAGCTGTTAAGGCGTTGGAGGATAACGAATTGATGAAGAAGGTGGGAGCCCTTGCTTGTCCTGTATTTCAGAAAATCACAAACATGGATCTCTTTCTTAGTATCCGATATCGCCAAAAATGAGGGCACCTGCCTCATTCCCCCAGCATTATGACCGCCTCGTCCTCGGCCATAAAAATGCCGCCCTAGGCAAGAGAAGGTCGTTCCTTCAAGTCTTGTTCGGAGTTTACAAGTAATTCCTTGATGGTGCGAGTCATCTACGTACTTTGGGGACTTAGTTGGTTAGCCGGCTGGATGTCATTCGCGAATGGGAGCATTCGAACTGGTCAGAATCTGCCGCTGCTTTATTCTGTGGGCATATTTATTCTACATTATTGAATCCAAATGATCGGTCGAGATGGGACTCGGTCTCCATTGACGACCGTTAAGTTACTCGGTTTACTCCTTCAAGAATCAGTGGAACATACTAACTTATGAAACGGAGGATACCGTTCCGAAGCCCTCTTCCTGTGGCAGCAAGAAATGCTCGACGCCTCTTTTTATATCTGGTGGCAGCTCAGCCAGCGCGTCGTGGTCTATCCCAGTGCCCTCCCCAGCCGCCTTCAAACAAGACAGCCCCGCTTTTACGGCTCTGATTTTGGTTGATTCCTGAAACGCCTCGGCAAACACGTTTGTTCCGCAAATGAGCGAGCGACCGTGTGCAATGAGGAACCTTCGCTCGAATCGTGCTGAAATGCCGGGGTGCGCCTCGAAATACGACGACGCAAAGGTCGAAATGAAAGTCGTCGTCCTCTCTGCAGTCCCCTCCGGCGCTCCGTCATGCAGAACGAGCAGATGAAGATGACCAGCTAGATGGAGAGTGCCAGTTAAGCTGTTAAAAGTTGTTCCTCTGTCTGATGGAGCGGTCCAACCTACCAAACATCCCTAAGTCGCTTCCCGGGTCGGTTACGCCAAAATGTTCCCAATCTACCAGTCCGCACTCTCCGTTATCGTCAATTAGCACACTACCAGGCCACAAATCCACCATGCCTAGGCACTGCTCTTGATTAACGTCACTGTCGAGGGCACTGCGCATTCGTCCTAAAAGTGCGGTGCTCTCTGAGTTTATACCGTCGGGTAAATCGATGACCACTCGCTCGGTCTGCGATGTGAGGAATTCCAACAGGTGACGGGAATCGGCAAGCGACCTCGTAATTTCCTTTGAGGGGTTCTTGGTGGCCATAAAGAGGCCGCCAAAGAAACAGCCCAGCATCCTGCCAAGTGCCTGAATTGTGACTTGTTGTGGTGATTCGTAAAGGATGTAGTCCGAGAGAATCCTGCTTCGCCCGAGGTCAGTCATCCAAATGACATGGCTATTCGTGTCGTGAAACACTAGTTTGGGGACCTTAAGGGGGTGGCTCTGGCCTAAAGCCTGAGCGACTGTGTCTAACTCCTCTCCTTGGAGAATCCGTAATGCCCTGGCCTCAACCGCCTGCCGAGACATAGGAACGGCGTAGGAGGGAAGAGCATGCATGAACGGCTTTGCTACTTTGAGAATGACACTTTGAATCAGGTCCGGGTAGCCGAAATGTGACGGAACGCTGATAGGGTTCTTGAATGATGCCCTCGCGGTGAGGTTCGTGTAACCCCAGGGAAGAACTTCGACCTCAAGAATTTCGGGCCGGATGGATAAGGTAGTGGCTAAATACAGAGTGAAATCAAAGGTCGAGCTTGACATTGGATGGATGAGCGCGATCGTTGACGATAGAAAGCACTGTTCCGTGTTTAATTTGTTCGATCGAGGATGAACAAAGACTTCTAATTCCCTCACTTCTAATGACCACTGGTACCGTCGATTCGAAACACGGCCATCAACTCATTATCACGCCCAACTGACCACGCCAGGAGCAGACCAAACCTTCTGGTGCAGGAAGCCAAGAGTGTCGCGGGAAGCCATCTCGCAGTACACAGTACCTGCGCACTTTCTTCTCCAGCACCATGCCCCTCAACTCGGATGAGGGTCCAAGAGAAGAAAGGGACATGAGTCTACTATTTAAATGGAGCCTTAGTATATAAACGTTTAAGGTCCAAAAATGGATCGATCATTTTGGAGGTGTTGGAGATTTGTGCCAAGTGGAGGTCTCTCCGGGAGCCCAGTTTTTCTGGGAGAAATTCTTCTTTTAATGGAAGCTAAAATTAGAATCAATTGCGCACTTCAGATCCCAACGTACAAGTAATCGATTGAATGCACAATGTGAGGCGTTGTTGGTCCCCCGCTTGCCATTCAACCTCCGACAGAGCGGTCTCGACGTTGTTGGCGTGTTAAACATACCTAACACTTGTTTCATAGCTGCTATATGAGTGCGGGAGCTGTAAGATGAGACATCGGTGTTTGGCCGAACCCGGGGAGCCCCGTTTGGGTCATGTGCAGCCCGATCGCCGAACGTCAAGGAGACATCGTCAATCATCTACATTCAGTTATTTTCCAGTTTCCAGGAACAGTTTTACGCCGCTTAGTAAGTCTAGAGGTAGACCGTCCAGCACATCCCAATCTATGAAACTCGTCTCATCCCCAACTGCCCGTAAGCATGTTATCCCTGCATCTATCGCTTTCGATTTTGTGGCTGGCTGATACGCCCTAGCAAATAAATTCGTTCCACCAATCAATGACCGACCATAAGCGATGAGGAATTTCCTCTTGAAGTGATTCGAAGTCCCAGGAGACACCTTGAAATACGCCGATGCGAAGGATGATATGAAAGCCTTCGTGATGACGGTAGTTTGTGTGGACGCCTCGTCGTTTAACACAAGGAAATGAAAGTGACCCACTGAGAAATAAGTGTATCTCAGGTTGACAGCTCCTTTGCAATCCAAATAAAGGCACTCACCGAACATGCCCAGCTCAGTGCCTGGGTTTGTTAAGCCGAAATACTCCCAATCCACCAGGCTGCATTCTCCGCTCTTGCCAATCAGTGCACTCCCTGGCCAGAAATCAATCATGCCCAGACATGGCTCCAAATTACCCCGCTGGTCGAGGGCGCTCTGCATTCTCTCGATGAGCGAGTTGGTCCCTGGATATTCCCCTGGAGGCAACTGCGAGAGCACGCGCTGTGCTTCCGCCGTAAGAAATCCTAAAAGATGGCGGGAGTCGGAGAGGGATCGGACTGTTTCGACGGTTGGATTCTGTGTAGCCACGAAGAGGTTGCCGAAGAAGCGACCAAGCATTGTGCCCAGCTTCTCGACGTCAACTTGAGGCGGAGAGTCATAGAGGATGTGGTCGGAGAGAAGGTTGCTTTCACCGAGGTCTGTCATCCATAACACTTGACGTTCCGCGTCGTGAAAGATGAGCTTTGGAGCTTTGAGAGGCGAGCTCTGC
Source organism: Tulasnella sp. 424 (assembly GCA_019633425.1). Classification (NCBI taxonomy): domain Eukaryota; kingdom Fungi; phylum Basidiomycota; class Agaricomycetes; order Cantharellales; family Tulasnellaceae; genus Tulasnella; species Tulasnella sp. 424. Next base: position 200,045 of record WSUB01000015.1, read on the forward strand.
GCCAACGCTCTCCCTACACCTGGCAATGCCAAATCCTCCCCTTGCAGAATGCGCAACGCTCTAGCCTCGACCGCTTGTCGAGAGATCGGAACCGGACAAGAAGGCACCATATGCATGAATGGTGTCCCCATTTTGAGTATGAGTCTTGTGACTGGCTCTGAGTAATTGAAAGAACTGGGGAGCTTAATCGCTTGTTTGAAAGTCGTCCTCGCTGTGAGGTTGGTGAACCCTCCGGGGAGAAGCTGGACATCGAGGTTCTCCGCCCGAATAGATAAGACAGAAGTCAAGTAACGGGTAAAGTCGAACGTGGCGCTGGACATCCGATTGGAGGTTTAAAATGGGAGTGAATCGGCCATTTGTTTCTTCCCGCCTCGTGGAGCCGCGCTCACCTCTGGAGGACCTTGAAATATCCAAACAAGGAAGCTCCGTGGATCCGGCACGCCCCTTGATCAGACTGCCACCAGCAGGTGGATGTGACCCTTCTGTGCCCGATATTTCCTTTAAGTACTGTCTTTCAAAGCCAAATTGATAAGGTATATAAATTACGTATACCTCATAGCATCCTTGACCGTAGACCGCAGGGCGGTCATTTTTGGCATCAAGTTTTATTTCCCCTATCGTACCAGTAAAAGCAAAAATGGAATCTACATCGATCCCAAAGATTTGTATACTTCTCGCTTCCTCTCTCCTGCAATGAGAACGAGTTTCTCGAGCCGATTGAGAGGATCGGAAATCATGTCCTGTCGTGGTGAAGGCGTTCGTCAACGATCAACTAGAAATGGGTGTTCGACAACTGACTAGGAGTTCGTCCGTCGACGGTATATCAGGGAGAGGAATTTGTGAAAGATATTCGTATGTCTAAAGACTCTGATTAGGTACGTGCAAAGTCGGGAGGGGATCACTCACTCGGAAAAGATCCCGAGACTCCCAATAGTCGCGGAAGGTGGCTTCGGCTCGACTTAATGCCTTGCAGTGTGTTTCAATTTCTTCGAACAGTCCCTCAATGCTTTCGTGCAGTCTGAGGTTCTCTTGAATGGCAGGATTCTGTTCCCAGGCCCAAGCCGAGACAGCAAACCGAGGTCGAACAAGACCCAAACGGTTTAGGAGGGTGGGCAAAACAGACACTGCTGACGCTCCCATGTGTTTCAAGATCTCGCAATGTTCGGAAGATAATACCAGGTCTTTCTCCAAAGCCACGAGATCCGATGGGATTACGCGGGAGAAGACCCTGGTCACTTGAGCCTTGAAAAACATCAGTGGCAACGTATCCTGACGACTCGCTTCCGGATCCTCATGAAAATGTCGAACTTGTCTTAGCAAATCATTAATCTGGTTGTACTGCTGTTAGTGGAGATCGATTGAGAGTCAGATGCGTACTTACACGCGCCACCGTGCCGCCAATACCCGCGGTAATGAAGGATAAAGGGTATCGCATGTGCAAGCGCACTTCCGAAAGCGTCTGGTATGTTACATATAAGGAGTCGGACACATTTTTATCGTATGGTTTGATTTGACGTTCTAGAGCGATAACGCTATTGATGGGGCAGGGTCAAATCCGCCTCAACAATCATGTCGCTCGCAGAAGAACTTACTCGTATTCTCGCTGGTAGTCTGCAAACCCGAAGGTATGACTGAGCTCCAAAAGGTCTCTCCCGAGGTTTAGGCTTCTCTGAAGATGCGCTGATGATACTGCGGCAATCGCCCCGAGGGGCATAGGTGAGAGCAAAGGTGAAGGCTGCCGTTGGTGCCACTCCACGAAGCCATCGAAGAATAAAATTAAAGAGAAGAGAATTATTTTCACCCAACGTATGTTTGCGGCCTGGCCGTGAACGTCCATTCTTTTGCGCTGAAAGGTCTCCTGCTGGTCGGCGGTGGTGTTTTGGACAGCGTACTGACGCGCAGCGCAGGTTATATGCCGCGGCCAGGGGAAGGATAACTTGAAGGCAGACACGTGGTCACTGATCAACTTATATTCCCTCGCCGCATTGGTAAAGCGAGTTGGAATATTAGCTTCCGGTTCAGAGTAAAACGATCCCTGAACTGAACTCTTCTCAAGTGGTTTTCATAGCATCACCTGTAGGAAGTCCCTGCCCATGGATCACACCTGGCATAAGAGCAATGGAGCATCCGGTAGTAATCGGCTCGCTAAATGCGACGCGGTCTCGGTTGAATAGCCTTGGCTATCATCAGTAGACGTCCCCAATCGCCCCGGCCTCGTGTACATATTCTGCCTTCGAACCTAAATCAGATGTGCAGTAAGCTTTAGAAGACCTTCTTCCCTGCCGTCACAATCTTCAGGTCAGGTCGTGCGTGATCAGCGTGGAACAGCTTAGCATAAAACGAAGGACGGTTCTCTAGATGTTAAGTCAAGCAAGCACCCGTCATACCTGTCTCGATGGATGCGCCGGCCAATCAAGGTCCAGGGATCGCAAATTTCGCCGTCGCAATACGCAGCATCTGCATGCTTGTTCTATTACTCTCCCTCGCGATCTATTTCCTCGCAGACAAGCTGGAGCCCTTGAGCTTCCTGGCTCACAAGTTGGGCGAAACCCTCGGGGCACTTAACGACCTTCTTAAAGTCCTGGTCACGTATCTTGATGGAATAAGAACCACCATCGGATCGGCACTAAGTCACTTATCCGACGTGTGGTGCATGTTCGTGTCAGGTCCGAGTTGCGATGCTCAACACCATTCAGATGGTCCTGAACCGGGGGGAGACTTGCGGAAGGCACCATTGGCTAGTACAAAAGAGATGCTCAACGCTCTACGGCATCTGTCTGAGTTGGATACCGATATTGACTTTCCCAAAAGGTAGTTATCTGTGAGCTTCTCCAGCGATTTCAGGGTCACTAATTAATATCATCCTCAGAATTCGCTCGTTTACAGCAAAGATATTAAGATCTAAGTTGAGCGACCATCTTCAAGAGGAGATCAAGCTAGAGCGAAAAGAAGCTTTCGACAACTGGAACAGCATGGTCCTCTCGAAAGACTTCGCCGTCTCCCAAGCGACGGCGATGGCTCAGCATTTGATACACCAGGTTCGTAAATCTCACTCACTGGAATACAATGTGTCAGTCTGAGTGCTCCCCTACTGTTCCAAGTATTTCGCTATCGATAGAGAGCTTCGGCGTCCTATCTCTTGGTCTGCTGCGGTCTTATCTCTGTCTAAATGGAGACGGGACGATTTGCGGGCGGACATTATGAGAATGGCCAAGGATACTGCTCTCCATGTCCAGGAAAGCCGGGGACTGCTAAATATGTGTACCGGCTCATCCAAAGACGTGAAAGAGCGAGTTTCAAGACTCCAAGAGCTTTCGGAAAGCTGGAAGGAAACTCTCGACGAAGCAAAGAAACAAGTGGGATTCTTCTGCTGGAGAAACTGCGACCCCTACGGAATCGACGCTCATCTCAAGGAGTGGGACGACATTGGAGTGCATTTGGGCTCCGCGTATGATACTGCGGTCGTGGTTAGTGCCATAATCCTCTTCAAGCGTGCGCGACTTTGTTGACTCGTCTGGCCATTTCTAAGGCGGAGAAAAAATGCTCCAAGTTAGGTGTCCTAATGGGTAACTGGATGGTACGAGACGCATCTTCCTTCCTTGAGCTTGAACTACTCCTGATCGTTTTTTAGACTAATTTCAATAGCACTCGAGGGTAAATACAGCTCTACTCTCACCGTTTCGCGCCCTCACCCTTGGTTCAGGTTAACGTACGACGCTGAAATCAAATCGTTTATTGGACCGCATCGGGATCCGAGGGTAAGGGGGCCGTGTACTGTGGGTAGCGAGCCACGATTGACAGTGTGTCGCTGAATAGGAGATACTGGATGCTGTAGAAGGCACCATCCTTCTCTTATTAGACTGGGCCTCTGAGTCTGGGTGACGGACCAATCATCTGTTTACATCCCGCCTCCCGTGGCATTTCCACCGCCAAAGCCTTCACTAGAACCCTCATGCTTCATAGAATTTATTTTCTCAATGAATCACTTGCTTCTGGGTTGTATTGTGACGTGCTGTAAGTTTCCCGCCAGGGTAAGCACGAAGTTGATCGGAGCTGCAGGTAAACCCGATCCATTCTTTGAAAAATGCAGTGGTGGATAACCGGTATTTGTTCAGGCGGGCCTCAAACCAGCGTACTAATAGTATCGCCACCGTGCTTTGAAGGCAGACGTTCAGAAGTAGATCATGAACTTGATAGTTAATTTCCATCGATCCTTGATCTTCCATCAACAGGCCACGGGTCTCCCTGCGTAGAAAGGACGAAAGGATGTTAAGAATATTCGACAAGGTTACGGGAAGGAAATGAATTCAACCTAGCTCGGTCCAACTAGGTTGCATATTTCGTTACTCTGGGTCTCAGCCTTCAGAGGTTGCTTGCGGCCTCAAAGCGGGAAATCTGCTGGCCCCAGAAGTTGAATTGTCGAGCGGCTGGTTCGCGTGCCCCCCCCCCCCTCTTAAAAACAAAACAAAACATAAAGCGCAAGCCAAAAGCTCACAAGCACCTCACAAATTAAATATCGGAGGGAATCCGGGTCTGCTTAGCATTCAAAGGTGCGCATAGAGAGTCCTATCCCAGGACGAGGCTGGCTCATAAGCCCACCGAAATACTTCACCGCCAAATGCAAGCCGCAGGTGCTGCAGAGAACACCGGCTTTATAACCAAGGATATTGTAAAGAAAAAGGCTAAACCCGTGATCGACGGCATAGGGTGGATGAACTGGTCAACGTTACAGCCATGGCACATTCGGCCATTTCATTCAGAGATTGGCAACGCGGACCCCTCCGTAGTCCGATAAATCAAACCCGTGAGAGGAGCCCATGGTGTTCATGAACATCTGGGATTTTGGTACCTCCAATTTCGCACTGACAGCCTCGACAAGCTGAGGAAATGTGAAGTCAGCATTGGCGGTCTCAACCTCGCTCTACTGGAGTTCTCACAACTGGATTGAATTTTCCTGTCAGGAAGATCAAATCAACCGTAATCCCCTTTGCGAAGTATTAGTTCGATGGTCGAGTGATACGTTCTAACGTCGAGCTGGACCACTCACCGGAAAGGCTTCATCGAGGATCTTGACGTTCGCTTCCATTTCAGAAGGAATGTCCAAAGCGTTCTCGTAGGCGTGGAGCAAGATGACCCGTGAAGTCATCTCGTTCCGACGCACATAAAGGATGGCTTCAACGAGGTTGTAGATCTGATAAATCAACCGTCAGCTATGTGAACGCTTTCGCGGCGACAAAATCGACCCACGTCATCCCCCTTCACCCAGACACAGACCGGACGCTTGCGCAACCTTGCCATCCATCGTACAATACTCGAGTCCCAGCCTTTTGTCCAACTCCACTTCTGCAGAATGGAGTTCTGATCATAAAGCCACATCGCGATTCTCGCCAATCGAATACGAGATCGAAGGCCGACCAGACAAGCCAAGACAACAACAAAGTAGGCTAGGAATAGTCCGAGTATTTTTGGTCTAGTTGAGTAAAATGACGTTAGAAAGAAATCGGGAGGGGCAGAGGAGAGGAATGCCATACGATGGGACAATGTTACCGACGAGAACGACCAGCATCGCAACGAACGCGAGAACCGTCACTCCTAGATTTGCTCGATAGTCCCGCGGCAAGCGATCCCTATCGAACTTGAGCAGAAGGTTTGATACGGAATACTGAACGATGAGGTCAGTATGAGGTTGATGTTTGGGTGAAGTGGTGGTGAGCTTACCAACAAGAGTACAGAAGGGAACGTGACAGCAAAGACAGACGAGATGGTTGTCAAATTGAAGCCAGATGACGCGTAGAGTAGGATTGCGACAAGCAAGAAGAATAGGATGGACCAGTGCGCGCTACCTGTTGGAAGCGTCCGGAGGAAGGCGGAAGGAACTACACGATCCCTGCCATCGAGCAGTCAGCCTTGGTTCACGTTTCGAGGACAACAATGCACCTCACTTTGCCAGTCTCTGAAGCATTGACGACATTGCCACCATACCTAAGAGAACTCCTCCTCCGCCAATAACCAGCATACAATCCACCACGACTAATATCCTCAACCATTTGCCTGCGACGCGCTCGGCAAGAAGAGACAAAATATTCCCTCCGCTGAGAATGTCGGAAGTCGGGAGAAGTGCGTAAACTAATAGCATAAGGGGAGCATTAAGAGCAAGAACCGTGTATATGCAAACATCGAGCGTCAGTGGGTATGAGGAGGGCTTGATGTTTTCGATGTATGTTGGTATTGTTTCGAAGCCTACCACAAACCTAACGTCAATACGTGTCTTGATCCACCCTGGAGCTGAACAAGTGTTACCTGTAACACCGAGGAAGGCCAGACAGGTACCATAGAAAATCGCTTTTGCGACTTCGGAGCCACTTTGCGGTCGAAGCTCCCAATTTGCACGAATCGTATCCGAACCATGCCGAGCCCACGCGACGAGCGAGGCAACCATCAAAATTGCCATTGTGGCAAGCTAGGAAAGATCTGTCAGAGTTTGGTGTAGGAGAAGTGGTGACAACGGCGCTTCTGCTCCACTTACATGAATAGCAGTGAATGAGGCGGCCAAGACGCTGCTGCCACGAAGGTTGAAGAGACCGACCATAGCCAGAAGAGCCAAAATACCCAAGGCTACAGCGGCTTCCTTCATCCCGTACAAAGCACCGCCAAACTCCCCGGAAAGGTATGCTGAAGCCGTGGCTGCAGAGACGCTGGCCGTTGCGACACTGTCCAGGAATATAGCAGCTGCACCAACAAGCGCCATGGCTTTGCCGCTGCATTGCAGAAGGTAAGAGTAGATTGCTCCATTCATCCGTATAGCCGAGCCCAGTTCACGGAGGATGGGGCGAAAAAGGAAAAGGATGAGGCAGGCAATGAGCAGGGCCAACGGGGAGAAGATTCCGGCTGCGGCAGCGACAGCGGGGAAAGCATAGAATACAGACCCATACATACCATTCCTTCAGAGGGAAGTGATGTCAGGCAACGAATGCGCGAATTTTCAAGCCTTTTTAGCGTACCCAGCAATTGAGCTTGCCCGCAGGGTTTCCAAAAGGACAGGTTTTGTTGCAAGATGGGACGATGCGAGTTCCATATCATGCGGTGTCAGTTCAACATATGAGGTAGATCCCCATCCCTAGAAAAACGGAGGATCAGTCTCTTAGCAAGTTTGTGCGGGGTGGTCATGTGACTAAACTGCAAATTCCCAAAGGTTGTCCAAATTCGGAAAACGCGACGGAATATTAGGTATCTTGAGGGTGTGTGGCTGGTTGTTTCGTTGACGTCGTATTATCTATAAGGCTCTAATGAGTGACCATGGACTTTTTGCATCCAGCCAAGCGTCTCTCACGGTTTCGAACTCGCTTTGAGCGAACGATGGAGGTGCATGCATCGGATCGGGGTCTTCGACGAGCCAGAGACGATTCAGGGGGGAACATAACCTTAGGGAAATAATACGACGCACCATCCGTTATATACGGTCGACGATGAACGAGAGTCTTATAGGTGCGAGGCGACTGGGGGAGTGGGGGAACAATGTCGTTTCCGTCTTCGTCGTTCGGGTTTGAGGCGTGAATGGTCTTTTCTTTGTCGTTTGTGGTCACATCATTCATGACTAACAAGAGTCATGAAGGAAATCAGAGTCAGGGGCCAGGTTGAGCCAAAGGAACGATTCAGAGTGAAGGGCATTCTTTGACGCACCATCCAGCGGGAGAGTCCTGTTAGTACGAGGTGTCCGGGGAGCGGAGGGTGGAGGGACAATATCGTCTCCACCTTCCGCATTGGTGGCATGGGTCGTCTTTGCTTCGTCCCTGAGGGTAGTAGCTTTCATGGTTAATAAAGATCAAGAGGGAGAATGAGGATCAGGCCCCAGTTCGTCGGTCCAAGTTGGTAGAAAGGGGCTGTTTGTCGCCGTTTACAGCTCCTCGAGAGCTTTAATCATTTAACGCCACCCCACGCATCGCAGGACAACACTCCCATTGGCAAGACTCAATTAATCCCAGCCACAAAGAACCACGTTCGCGATATCATGTCTCAGCTTACAAAAAGAGAGAAGACGAAGAATAGGTACCGCGTACGCCGGTCAGGACTAAAACTCCGCCCATCAACTGACTCACTGCCTGACTAGGCTTTAGCGAGGAAAGGCGGCCGATTAGAGGGTCCAGGAATATGGTGTTCGTGCCCTATGGGGAAAGAAAAACAGGTTATTGGAGAACTCTACGACGTCCTTGACTCGGTGCGCAAGAGTCATTAGCATCGAAAAGTCACTCCTGAACGGCGGCTTCGATGACAGTAGCTTGCAGAAGAACTATGGCCGAGAGCTCCGGGTGTTGCTAGAAATGACGATACCCAAAGTGACGAGGACGAGGACGAGGACGAGGAGGACTTCGAGAAGGCGCTCGCAAACGAGTTGTCTGCAATCAAGAAACCGGGAGCAAACGAAAGGCGATTAAGTGCGAAAACTTTAATTTTGTCATCCGTAACATGCAACTGACTATAGACTGTCCAGAAAATGTATTTATTGATACAAAATGCCGTGAGGAGGTACAATCTTCGCTTGACCCCCCCTTGCTAACAATCATCCATTAGTCGCCTTCATTTCGTGTAAACCGCCACTTGATCCAGTAAGACTTAGTTTGGCATACTTTGAAGAGATTGAAAAAACTGGTCGTGCACGGACGCGGTAAGGTCGAGATAGCCGGACTCAGAAGTAAGCTGACCCTATTGCATCTTAGCAATGTACTCCGGCTCTCGCCTGTGACAGCCACATGCATTGCCAATCCAAATGAAATAAGTTCCCTTGCGAGGCGCATCTTGAAACCTGTCTTTGAAGACGAACCCCGCAGTCGTTATCGCGTAAGCAGCGGCCCAACTATCCTTTTCCTTGACTTCTTACCGACATGCCCTCCAGTATAAGATACAAACGCGCATAAGAAACAATACCAAGCTTTCATCCGAAGTTCTTGTGGAGGAAATAGCTAAATGCGTGCTTCCAGAGTTGGGTCACACCGTCGACCTGCAAAACCCCGAAATGGTTGTGTTGGTGGAGGTTTACCAGGCATGTCATGCGCCTCATCCTCTTTTATTGAACGTGGGATCTGAGCTATATTCCGCATAGGCCGTCTGCGGTATTAGCGTCGTGCCAGATTGGTTGAAGTACAAACGATTCAACGTGGTGGAATACGCGCAATCCCTTAACCGAGCAGACCAACCCAAAGAAAGCGAGCAGCTCCCGGGACAGTAAATTCCTTTTCCTAGACTTGATAGCATCTTAGTAGAATTACCGGAGTGTGTACCGAGGCCTGCCTTTGACCGCTCTGATGAGGAAATCGTGGACCCTGAGGCGCAGCAAACTCGTGCAAGCCGTCCCTCCTCGCGATTCATTGCAACTTCAACCGACAACCCATCGCGCTCACTAACAACCGTTTCTACAACATTTGACGCGGAAATCACTATGGCGTATCAAGCTGAAGGCGCTGACACCATTGACAGCATGCTCGACCTCATGCGTCGTTTACCACCAACTAGGATCGAAGAAAACGTCTTTGCCCTAACGCAGTTGGTGCCTGATGCCGCCGACGAATTCCTGGGCAGTGTGGATCAACCATTGAAAACTAAGATGGATAAAGCAACTGGTAGAGAGTACCTTACCTGTGATTATAATAGGGATGGCGATAGTTATCGGTGAGTCGAGCTTAAGCATGCTGTGCAACTCGCAACCCAGGGGCGTTGACGACGATGGATGCGAACCTGCCCGCGTCATTTGAACGTCTTTCAGGTCACCATGGTCTAACGAATATGACCCTCCATTAGAGGATGGAACTCTCCCTTCAACCAAATTACGGAAGCTGGAGATTCAGGCAAACGACGCTTTCGACTCGTACCGCGAGATGTAAGCTTGCCATTTCGCTCAATACGATATATGGTTCTAACTTGAGCTCTACGCGTGACTAGGTACTACGAAGGAGGAGTATCCTCCGTGTTCCTGTGGGATCTTGACGACGGAGGCTTTGCTGGCGTCGTGCTGCTGAAGAAAAGTCAGTCGTCCGGGAGCCTTTACTCCCTATCCGTATAGTTGCTAACGTCCCGCTTTGACATCTCTCATGTGACTACAAGTCTTGAAACCTCAGTCAGCTTCCGCTTCATCTGGTTCATGGGACTCGATCCACGTTTTTGAAACTGCGGAGCGCGGTCGGCATGCGCATTACAAGCTCACAAGCACGGTGATGCTCCAGATAGTGGCAGGGAAGGGCGGTGCGGAAGGAGAATCGAAGAAAGCTGGGGAGTGGACAAAGACCGCAGAGGACAACGTGGACCTGAGCGGAAGCATGACAAGGCAGGTTAGTACAATTCCCTGGCCACTGTGTTTACCTCCAAATCCTGGTTACTTCCGCCCTCCGCTAAACGGTCGATCCTTTCGAAAACACAGGCCGAAGCGGACGCTCCCATCTCAGACCAATCTTCACATATTGTCAACGTTGGCCGCATGATCGAGGATATGGAAATCAAAATGCGTAACCTTTTGCAAGAGGTTTACTTCGGCAAGACTAGAGACATTGTGTTCGATCTCAGGAGTGTAGAAAGCTTGGAGAAGCAGAGGAGACAGAGGGATTTGCAGAAGGAGTTGGTCGGAATGATGAATCGCAACAAGTCGTCATAATGGGTGGGCAATGCCAAACCGTGGTGCGCGGGTGCAACTCTCTTCTTTCACCTCTGTCCAGTTGAAGAATTAGCCGTCGATGAAATAGAGGTTTGAAGCGACGTCCTGGTACACAATCATTTGGGCTGGCCTCGGTCTGTCATGAGCACTAACGGGCGGACCGCACTAAATCCAACAAACATGATAAAAGCATTCCCGTACATACATTTCGGTCCCGTATATAGTCCGTCTTGCTAATCAAACATCAGCGAAGACTCCTTGTCTTCAATCTCCCACTTCCCTTTCCATTTCACCGACTTCCCCGTCACTTTTTTCAGACGCTCCTCCATCCACTTGGCACATTCGACGATAGTGTTGGGCGCAACTAATTGGCGGAGGACCGAGCCGACTGCCTTGAAAGTTTCCGGTGTCGCGAACCTGATGACCGATATACGTTTGAGGGACGGCGTGAAGGGCGTGAGGATGGTGCAGTCGGAATCAAGGTCTTCTGGCACCCGTATATCGACATGTATATCCTCTAGCGTAGGTGAGAAGTGCTCCGCAATCGTGGCAAACCAGGGAAGTGGGATCCATGAATCCGGGAAGCCTATTGACACAAGCGATCGCCATGCTTCGCCCATCTCCCGGAAATCCCGTACTTTCAAGTCTAGATCTCCACACTCCAAAGAAAACTCTCTCAGTCCTTCGATACGGGTAAGGGGTCGGAACGCGTAGAACGTGAACTCCCGTGGTCCGAATGGGATACAGAATCGAATCTTTTTCAACCCGGGACACCTGGAAGCCAGAACATCGCTGAAGCCGTTGAAATCCTCGTCCGTTCGCCTATTGACGGTGGAGAAGTTGAGTTCCAGGTGGAGTAGGTTGGCGAGCTGTGTGATGGACGTGCTGAGTCGTTCGTCGAGGTCGAACGACCGGTAGGAGAAAGATTCCAACGGTTCCCTTTGACGATCCAGTACGTCGCACACGGCGCTGCTTAGTGTCGGCGACGGATCCAGCCACCCCGCGTGAAGGCTCTCCAGCTTTAACCCCGGCAAGAACGCAAGGTGACGTAGAACGACTCGAGCGTCGGTCACGCTCGTCACGCTCTCGCTCAGCACTGTCAGGGTAAAGGACTTTAGGGTCGGAGCGAGGAGCGGCACGAGCTCCAGCAGCCACCCGCCCGCCTCTGCCCAGTTGATCTCTGTGACCCTCGGAAGAATGTAAGGAATTGATGGTGGACGGCTATTGACGACTTGGGCCAGGGCTCCAGGTCCGAGCTCTCCCCAGCCACTTAAGAGGCCATCGTTTTCTATCCTCCGGACCTTTCGACTGTAGAATTCAAAGCGCGCCCAATCGGCTTCCAAGATCGTGTCCGTGTACCTCTACCAACAAGAGTTTAATACATGTCGCGCCCATAAACTTGCAAAAGATGAAGAGTCGGTTGGTGCTCACCCAGCAGTCCTCGTAAAGTGCCAATGGCCCCAGAAGCATACAGAGCGGGACCACGGAGTCCAACGTTCTCCACAGGTGGTCCAGCGCTATGGAACTCCAGGTTTTGCAAACAAGACTCGCCACGAAAAGGTCGCCGCCATAATCTAAAAAGGCCATTATAAGATCCAGGATCTCCGGAACTTCCAGCGCTATGGAAGGGGCGCGTTCAGTTAGAAAGCTCCGACTCCGCCGGACCACAGTAAAACCATCCGGCTCACCTCCTAACCTTCGAAAGATCGGATGGTCCACCGTATCAGAGTTGGGTACGATTAGAGAGGACATGATCGACACGTTGAGGGTTGGTCGTCTTGCGCTTGCAAGGTACAAAGGATCACAGTAAACGCGCTCGGTGTTGTCCTGCCGGAGTTCTCGCGCCACGAGCTGCGATTGAAATCCGTCACTTTCTTTTCTTTGTCTAGTCCTTTCCAATTAACCACTTTTCCATGTCATGAAAACAAAGCACGCGCAGAAATAAAACGCAATAAAGGAAAATAAAGTTGTGTGGAAGTTTCTTCTTTGTTAGCTTGAAATCGTCACCTGCAGCACTGGTCCGGAAGCTTGTAGAAGCGTTTGTGCTTCTCTCTTCGATCCCCGATTCGAGTCCGCTGCTCCATATAGTCTCGTATCAAAGAGATTCAGCATGAGTGTGTTGCCGCATCGAGGGTCTGGTCGTCTTGCGTTTGCAGGGTACAGAGGAGCATGCACAACAAAGTTGAAACGCGCTCTTTTTGGCGAGAGATTCTCGCACCACCCCTGTGATTGAAATCTATCACTTTCTTTGCCTTGTCGAGCCCCTTCCACGCAACAACCTTTCCATAATATGAAATTGCGACATAAAGCAGTTAACAAAAGAACAAAGTTATGCGGAGGATTCCCCGGGGAGCCTCTGAAACCATCACATGCATCGCGCACTGTTTCAGAAGATCGCACAAATTGTTTATGCTTCTCTCTTTGATCCCCGAGTCAATCCGCAGCTCCAACGGAACCTCGTATCAGGGAAATTTCGGCGCGAAGGCGTTGCCGCGGCAGTCCCCGCCTTCGAAGATTATCTCACTAGTTAGTGGAGGTTAGTGGAGAAATTCGTGATGATGGCAACGCGCCGAAACGGGACATCTTCCGCTGCTCCGGCAGCTTTCTCGAGGAGTAAGACAACAATCGAGCTAACGAGGGATAGTAACATCCTCCGTTCATGATGCGGATAAATTAGATTCTGTAGCTTGATTTATTTTTGGGAAGCTCTCAAAGCGAAACAACCACGGGCTGCAAGGCTCGACCGTCACCGACTGCTTCCCTCAATTACCGCTTAACAAGCAAACGCAGCTGTCTGTGGATCCTCGATTCTCGTAACATGGTGCCCCTTAGATTTGTAACAGCTGGGCGTTGGCGATGGGGCTGATTAGCCGTCAATGAATTAAAGGCTTGAAGCGACGCACTGGACACACTATCGCTTGGCCTGGCCTCGGTCTCCCCATGGGCGCCGACGACTAGGAAACTAAATCAATCCATTAAACATGATAAGAACTCGCATGTACAATTTTCGGGCCATTATACTGTCCATCTTGTTAATCAAACCATCAGTGAAGAGTCATTGTCTCGTCTAACACCCATTTCTCTTCCCACTTCACTGAATTCCCCGTCACATTTCTCAAAGGCTGCCCCATCCCCATGGCACACTCTACGACAGTATCGGAAGCAACCAGCTGGCAGAAGAAAGACCCGACTGCATTGAGGGTTCCCGTTTCTGCAGACTTTATGAATGATATACGTTTGAGGAACGTGAAGGGCGTGAGGATGGTGCAGTCGGGATTAAGGTCTCTTGGCACCTGTATCTCCACGTTGATATACTCCAGCGTAGGCGAGAAGTGTTCCGCAATTGTGGCAAACCAAGGAAGTGGGATCCCTGAGTTCGGGAAGCCTAGTACCACAAGCGACCGCCATGCGTCGCCCATCTCCCGGAAATCCTCCACTTTCAAGTCCAGATCTCTGCTCTCCGCCAAAATTCCTCTCAGTCCTTTGATGCGCGTGAGGGGTCGGATGGCGTAGAATGTGACTTTCTGTGCGAATGGGTCCCAGAACCGAATCTTTTTCAATCCAGGACACCTGGAAGCTAGAACATTGCTGAACTCGTTGAAGTCCTCTTCGGTCAGCATACTGTCGTGTTCAAACTTGAGCTCCAAGTTGACGAGGTTGACAAGGTGCATGAGTGAGTTGAGAAGTCGCTCGTTGAGGTTATACGAACGGTCGGAGAAGGACTTCAACGAATCCTGATGACGATCTAGTATGTCGCACACGGCGTCCTCGAGCCCCGGTATCGACTGTAACCACTTCACGCCGAGGCTTTCCAGCTTTAACCCAGGCAAGCACGCGAGGTGACGCAGAACGACGAGAGTGTCAATCATGACCTCCTTCCCGTAGCTCCACACTTCCAGGGCCAAGGACTTTAGGGTTGGAGAGAGGAGCAGTATGAGATCCAGTACCACTCCGGCCGAATCGGTTTGTTTCCAGTGGATTTCGGCGACCCTTGGAAGGATGTATGAAATCGATGTGGGACGGCTATTGACGACCTGGGCCAAGGTTCCAGGTCCGAGCACTCTCGGGGCACCTGAGTTGTCTATTCTCCGGACCTTTCGACTACAAAACTCAAAGCGCGTCCAATCCGCATTCACGATGGTGTCCGTGTATCTCTGGAGACAAGCAGCCACAATAGGCATCCGCTCGATCAAAGCTTGCGAGAAACGGAAGAGTCGATTGGTGCTCACCCAACGACTAGAGTAAAATATCAACGGCCCCAGAAGCATACAGAGCGGGGCCACAGAGTCTAACGTTCTCCACAGGTGGTCCAGCGCGATCGGGCTCCAGGTCTTGCAAACGAGACTCGCCACGAAAAGATCTCTGCGTTCATCTAAAAAGAGCACGATAGTATCCAGGATCTCCCCGACTTCCAGCGCTACGGACAGGGTTAGGAGGGGTGCGTTACATGTCGCGCCCATAAACTTGCAAAAGATGAAGAGTCGGTTGGTGCTCACCCAGCAGTCAGCGTAAAGTGCCAATGGCCCCAGAAGCATACAAAGCGGGACCACGGAGTCCAACGTTCTCCACAGGTGGTCCAGCGCTATGGAACTCCAGGTTTTGCAAATGAGACTCACCACGAAAAGGTGGCCACCATAATCTAAAAATGCCATTATAGTATCCAGGATCTCCCGAGCTTCCAGCGCTATGGACAGGGTTGAAAGGGGCGCGTTCAGTTAGGAAGCTCCGACTCCGCTGGACCACAGTAAACCCATCCAGCTCACCCCCTAACCTTCGAAAGATTGGAGAGTTCACCGCATCAGAGTTGGGTATGATTAGAGAGGACATGATTGACGTGTTGAGGGTTTGGTCATCTTGCGCTTGCAAGGTACAAAGGAGCACAGTAATTAACGCGCTCAGTCCTGGCGGAGTTCTCGCGCCACTAGTTGCGATTGAAATCCATCACTTTCTTTTCTTTGTCTAGTCCTTTCCAATTCACAACTTTCCCATGTCATGGAAATAAAGCACGCGTAAAATAAAATACAATAAAGGAAAATAAAGTTGTGCCACGGAGGTTCCTTCTGAATCTTTGTTAGCCTGAAATCGTCGCCTGGAGCACTGGTCCGGAAGCTTGTAGAAGCGTTTGTGCTTCTCTCTTCGATCCCCGATTCGAGTCCGCTGCTCTGTATAGCCTCGCGTCAAGGAAATTTAGCACGAGTGTGTTGCCGTGGCAGCCTCGCCTTCGAAGATTAACCTCACGGCCGGTGGAGAATTCGTGATGGTTACCAAAGTCGGAGAAAGACGAAACAGGTGGAAAGAATATCAGAAAGAAACCGGTCGGGAACAAAGTGGTGCTGATGGTGAGAGGTAACAAGGAGTATTCTATGGGGAGACTCCATGCTTGCCCCCGGCGTTGGCCGCGGCAGTGTCTTCAACTGCCCTTCTCCGCGTCTCCCTTCCTACTATGGCGAATTCCCTTATCGCCTCGACGAGTTACAGAACCGTTTCGATGCTCTTTTGGTTGCCGAGGAGCTCGGTCGTCTAAATAGTTGGTGAGGCACCCTTAGGATCCATCGTTCCCGTCTGTACTTTGGGCAGTCTGAGAACACCTGTTTGCGTGGGTGCCCGCAGGTTCAAGATTGGCACTCGGATGGAACTCAACCATGGTAGTCTTCACCTGCAAAGCAGTGACCGGTTCTCGCTTGCGCAAGGACCGAGTATACTCTGCGCAGACGATCATTAAAATGCGGGTAAGGACATGAACGTGGCGGTAGTCGGGTGGCATATTGGTAACCGCCCAGTTTTGGCAAGGCGTTACATTATCTAGTATCTCTCTCCGTATGCCGTCGTCGATCTTGCGCGGGCAGTGGGCGATGCTGCACGGGATCGAGGTTGAGGTTGCTCCGCGAAAGGGTGGCTGCACGTGGTGATATCGATAATCTAAATTTATAACGCGCGAGGACTGCCGGCCGCAAGACGTCAAGGTGCGCGGTCGTTGGCTGCGGAAGTGGCGGAGTTACCGGAGTTGCTCTGCTTGAAGACACGCTTTTCTAGGCCGAAAGCGTCATAAAGCGCAACCTGATTACATCGAGCGGCTTCGAAGGACAGGGAAATCTCCCTTTTTCCGATCGGTTCCGTGCCCTTTAATTGTGCTTGTGGAGCACCTTCGGGAGAATTAAAGATCTCAAGCTTTCCATCTCGATGTAGAACTTTCGAATTCCCCGGGCCCTCGGTCTGTCGAAAACAATCCTACGACAATCGATTCAATGGCTCAGCCTCCCCTCCCCGGTCCCCTTCCAGGAGACAATCAGTTAACAAATCACAACGGGAGGCTACGCCGATGTGTACATGGGATTCTGGAACCTTGGTGGTGATGCGTGTGAATTAGTCTGCGTTAAGCGTATCCATCCTAAGAATATCAAGCCCATTGGTAATCTTACGGCCGAAGAACGCTTCGAAAGAGTAAGCCGCGGCTTCACACCTATCGCCTGCCGGCTTCTGAGCCTGTAGCTGTTGTTTCCTAGAGGATCAAGAGAGAGGTTTGTATCTGGGCGAATATAACACACCAAAACACAATGCCGTTCCTGGGTTATCAAATGGCAGGAGAACTGGAAGCACACCTGATTATTCCATGGGAGGAGAATGGACACCTGCAGTCATACATAGAGAACAATGACGTGGAGGACATTCAAAGGCCCGATTTGTCAGTCCTTTTCCTTGGACTCCGTCTCCTGATCGTCAGCTCCTTAACACCAGCTTGAGCAAACGGCAGAAGGATTGGCCCATCTTCACGGCTTAAGCCCCGCTATCGCTCATGATGATATCAAGACAAATAATATCATTATCCACAGCAACCTGACGGCCGCACTCTTGGACTTTGGGATATCTCACATCGTCCTTGAACTTGGGGAATCTACCGGCCTTACCACTCTGTCAGCGCAGGTACCCTGAGGTTCCAGGCATCCGAACTTCCCCTCGGGAAAAAACTCCCCGAGCCGCTTAGTGACATCCATCTGATGGCCCGGGCGATCTTACATGTAGGCCGCATTCCAACCTATATCGGAGTCGCGGGTTCGACTAACCTGTTCTCCCCTCCCAGGTTATGAGCGGAAATATGCCATACGGTACACCCCCCTCGAAATCGTTGCGTTGGCCCCACCTGCCTAAGAAAGAAACCCGCGTCTAAGCCCGCCGTCCTCCGCCCTAAGGCCGAGGGAATCGAGCGTCCCGCGCCACTTTTGAACACTTTTCCTGAGGCTTCCTGAGGCGGAGCCGGGAGACGCTTTAGCAGGGGGTGCACAGACTTATGCAAGTCATTGTACCCCCCATCCCCCTCCCCCCTTCAACCATGTCGAGCAACCCGAGAGATTTAAGCGGACCGGATGATCAACCTTCGAACGTTTCGCAGTCTACAGCGTCAGCGGACCCAGAACTTAGCGGTGCACTGTTACAACAGTCGACACAAGAGGTAGGCTTTCTTGGTCAATTCTGCTAGAATCTAATGGGTTCATGAGCATTTTGTCTTGCTCGGGAGGTCAGCGCAGAGGAGTCGTGTACAACCGGGGAGGTCCAGACTCAGAGCATCCTCCTCCGCCTGAGGAGTCCATCGTGCAACCAGGAGTCCTAATCGGTGAACCCCTACCTCAGCTTGAAAGGTACACCGAGAGCGACGGGAATGAGGCGTAGTGGAGGCTACGGTGACGTTTATCAAGGCACTTGGACAGACGGAGAGAAAGAAATCGCCGTCGCGATCAAGCGTCTTAGAAAGCATGGCCTAGTTCAGGGCAACGACCATATAACGGCCCAGGAGCGGTTCGAAAGGGTATATATTTGCTCACATGTTTGGACGATTTTATGTTCTGAGGTCAGACCTACTGGTTGGCATAGCACATCCGGAGAGAGACCACCATTTGGCGACAGGCAACCCACCCAAATATCCTGCCATTTATTGGATATCAGATTCATGACGGAGATCCGATGCTCGTTTCGCCATGGTGAAGTGAGTTTTGGCAGTTCTCTGATCATCATTTATTCAGCCGGGGCCTCAGATCCAGAAATTCGACATGTCGGAGTACCAGGGCCTCACAACCCCTGCACTATCAGAATCAACTCGTAAAATTTGGTACAGAACGAAGGCTACATACGTGGTATACATATTGCGGGAAGGAGAACGACACAGCGCATGCAAGAAGTCAGCTGGGAACGACAACAGAACAGTATTACACATGGCCCTAAGAGGAGGTACCACCCCTGTCGGTCGATCTGATAGGCGTTTTCAGGTTTGGCGTCGTTAACTGCGGTACCCGGAGTTGCAGCTTCTTCACGTCGCACAACAACGAGGTCGTTCGGAGGGGATGGACTTTCGCTAACGCGAGTCTTGCCAGTTTCCTGACTTCCCACTGGATGGCGGTTTTCGGAATACTGCTAAGTTTCTCCAGGTTCTGCTCTACGTCACCATCATCTTGAAGCTCTTGAGCTATTATCATTGAAGCTTCAAAATGCAACGCTGCTTCCGCCCATCGCCCTATCTCCACCAGAACTTCCCCTTTTCCAGCTAAGCATTTTGACAGGATGTCTTTTCTCCGTGCCTCGCGATATTCGGCAA
This sequence comes from Tulasnella sp. 424, assembly GCA_019633425.1. NCBI lineage: Eukaryota > Fungi > Basidiomycota > Agaricomycetes > Cantharellales > Tulasnellaceae > Tulasnella > Tulasnella sp. 424. The sequence continues at coordinate 219,268 of WSUB01000015.1, forward strand.
TCGCTCCATCGAACAAAGCGAGAGCACCCTCTGTATCGCCATAGGCTGCCTTCGCCTTAGCCAGAGTGAAGGCAGCGGTTGCGAGCTCCGAGCCTCGTGGATGATTTCTGTAAACCGACATCGCCTCCTCGAGGACGGAGATGGCTTCTTGAGTCCTATTTTGCATCATTAGGCGTGCTCCCAGGTATAGAAGTGCCTGAGCCAGTCTCCATCCAGCATCGCTGCGTCGGGCAACACGAACCGATTCTCGGAGAAGTTCCTCTGCTTCTTGATCGGCCTTGAGCGAACCCAGGCAGTAAAGGGAGGTGCTTAAACCATGATCCCATCCGATGTTCCTCGCGATGTCTTGTGCCCGCTGGAACGTAGAAATTGCCTTGGCCCAGTCGCCGAGGTCCGTATGCGTGATCCCGAGGATAATGAGTGCTCTGGCCTCTCCCAGCCTATCTCCGCAATAAGCTGCAGCGTCGACGGCCTCTTCCAAAGCAGACAAGGCGTCTCCAGCTCGACCTTCGCGCCTGTAGAGCTCGCCCAAACGCTCGAGACATTTTGCGACGTCCACACTATTCCCTTTGGCCCGGAAGACTCGCAAGCCTTCCTGAAGATGGGGCAACGCCTTTAAGTTCTTGTGGTCCATCAGAAACGAATGTCCAATCCAGAAGAGGGCATCGGCTCTGCCGGCATCATCGCCGAGACCCTTATACTTCTCTAGGGCGGCTGAAGCTGCTTTCATGACTCCAATGTGGTCGGAATCACAGAAGGCTACGGCAGCTTGTTTGCGAAGAACTTTGGCGATGCCCCTGTCATTTCCTTCCTCTTCATAGAGATGCAAAGCCTGTTCGAGATAGGCGAGGCCTTGCTTGTGGTTCCCTTTCCAGCTCTCGAGCTCGCCAAGGTTCTCCAATAGGGCTGGCGAGCGTGCAAGATGATCAGCTTCAGGGGTCGGAGGACAGTGGGGCTATTAGATGTTAAGTCAGTGAGGGCGGATATCGGTATGTGTGGAAACGCACAAGATACGCGATAGTAGTTTTACACATGGCGCTGGTAGGGCGTTGCAGAGGCTCGACTACCCAGCATCTAGTCATCAACTCCCACACCTGGAGGCAGTCGCTAAGGCGAGATTCCCCATTGACCTGGGGCCGAGGACTTTCGAATATCTTCCGAATGATAACGTATTCTGCAGTAGCCTCTCCATACGGAAGCTGGCCCGTCATAATCTTTGGACGAATGAGTTCCATTGTTCCGTTCATTCATCAAGGAGAGAAAGTACTAACCTCCCACACCAACCAAGCCCAGGCGTACACGTCGCTGTTTGGAGTCCGTGGCTGACCATCAAGTAGCTCTGGACTGCACCAACGGATGGACCCCTTGAAACCAGTCGACGTTTCTAGTCTTCCGAAGCCGCCATCTTCATGGAGCCGAGCCAGACCGAAGTCGCATAAGACGGCCCTGCATTCGGCGTTGACAAGAACGTTCGCCTTCAATCATAAATGTATCAATTCGTTTGTCACCCCCACCGGTAATCCCTCTTACCGATTTAATGTCCCCGTGACACACTGATGGATTTTGTTCGTGAAGAAATGCTAGCGCATCGATTGTATCGTAGACCTTATATTGTGCATATGGTTAAGCCCCATACATTGGATTTAAAGTGAGACGAAACTCACGAGGGACAGCTTCTCTGGCACTTCGAGCTCTCGCCCTTGGATGAATTCGCTCACGTTGCCGTGTGGCTCCCATGGTGAGATTAACCAGGCCTCCGAGCGCCCAAAGTCGGCGCAAAACCCGAGAAATTTGGCGACGCCTGGGTGCACTTCAAGACTAGACCAAACCAACATCTCCTTCGTGAAGGCCTAGACGGCACTCGCACGACTGAGTTCGTATCCAAAAACACGAGGCCAGAGAAGAACCCACCCTCTTCAAGTCTGCAACGTCATGCATGGCTGACAGCTTGATTTCCTTTACGGCTACGACTTGGGGCGGACCATATTGACTTGAAGCGAACCAAGTGGGAAGATAGGCGGAGGGATGGAGGTGGGCTCGTCGTACAACACCATAACCTCCCGCGCGCTTTTGATCGTTGGCAACGAAAACAATCCTTCGACGGTTTAAATGATACTTTTCTAGCGCATGGTATGTCTCGTCCTGGTATTGCATGGGTAATTGTGAATTGGACTGAAAGTGTCAGAGACTACTCACCACGGCCTGCCATCTCGCCAATCGGCGTTCCGTGTCTTCAGCAGACGACATTATGAGAGTTTTCGTGTTAAAGTGGCTGACAGTTATGCTGTGGAGGGTCACCGATGGATGCTGATGGTAGATGTTGTCCTGCAATGCGGAAGGTGAGGCAGCCATGCGGCCTTGCCCGTAGGCGCTCATTGGATTCACAGGCGTCGCCCCTATCCCTGCCTGTGCTGTACCTCTTTAGAGGCGCCCCCCCCCCCCCAATTAATAGTATTAGACAGTACCAAGCGAATCAGCGCGCTTCATGTCTGTTGATTACATTGACAAAATATTCTACTCTATCCCCAAACCCTCCTAGGCGGACGACCCATCAGGCCGTGATTATAATAACAAGGTCAATCCCCACCTTCTACAATAGCAATTCAAAAAGCCGGATCTCCAAAGCACTGACCCTCAACTCCACCTTCATATGCTACCTCATCCGGAATGAAGACGCCGAAGTGTCAGGCGGAAAATGATAGGGTGGCCGATTTTCCTCCAACTCCGTAAACGTGCTCGTGCGTCTCTTCGTACCCAACAGCTTGAAGGATGTATTTGGAGTGAGGCAGACCTTGAGAGAATGACATTGGCGTGGGGTTGAGAGGCTGGGGTTCGGACCAAACGCGAGCTGGAAAACATGTACACGTGACCGAGATATTCTGTGCGGATCCCGACTTCTATGCTGATCAGTTTGGGCCCGACCACAGTGACCGTAGGGTGGTAATTAGAGAGCCTCTATCGATGGAATCGATCCAACTTATCACAAGCCACGAAATCTCTAAATTCTCCGAACTCGACCAATAAATACATGCGGTCCATATAACAGGCAATTGCATAGGTACCGTGTATAGGCCCCAGAACTGAAGCCTATCCTGACCTTTCCACCATCGAGTCTGTTAAGAATCATCTCTCTGGCCGAGCCGAGTGGTCAGTCTTAGGCTGGGTGTTAAAAGTTGAGGTAGGCGTCGCTGTAGTCTGTTTATATCGCATAGTAAGAGAGAGGTCTGCTGGCCCCCGACCGATACTAGTTGCGAGTGTTTTCTACTCTCCCACTTGATCATCGTTTTCGGAATTTTGCTTAGCTCCCTTCTGTTCCCAGCACGGTTATAGGAGTTTCGGAGCTCCCGGTCAAGCACCAGCAACGCCTCGTGGTGTAGTGCAGCCTCGTGATTCCGATGCGCTTCCTCGAGTACCACGACTTTGCGCGCCAAGCACATGGGAAGATCTATCTTGTCTTGAAGCTTGGGATATTCAGCAATTGCCGCATCGAACCAGAACAGCGAGCTCCTCGTTGCCTTCTGCCGTTTTTTCACTCCGGCTAAGGCAAGGGCGCTCTATGCAGCGCCCCTGCCGAGTGAAATGCCTTGATAAACGAAATACGCCTCTTTATAAGCGTTGGCTGTTTCATCAAGTCTCCCTTGGCTCATGAGGCATGCACCCGATATCGAGAGCGCCTGAGCCAACCTCCGAGGGAATTTACACCGCCGAGCAACCCCCATCGATTCATCAAGCACCTCCAACACTTCTTGAAAGCGTCCCTGGTCCTTCTTAATTCTACCGATGTGCGCTGTAGAGGTGTAGACTCCATGTTCCCATCCAATTCTCCGTGCCATTTCGTTTGCGACTCGAAGTGTCGAAACCCCTTCTCTCCGAGTTGCCGAGCGAGGCATGCGTAGCCCCAAGAATTATGTATATTTTGGCCTCTCCAAGCTTATCCCCACACCAAGAGGCTATTCCTACAGCCTCTTCTGCCGTCCCCAAAGCTTGCCGAGCGTTGCCTTTCCTCCTCTGAACCTCTCCAAGCCTCTCGAGGCATTGAACGATCCCAACATCGTTGCCATGAGCCCGAAAGATTGCGAGGGCTTCGTCCAAGAAAGGTCGCCAATCGTGTCGCACGGGTGCAACTCTGTTCTTTCATCTCTGACCTGTCAAAGAATCAGCCGTCAATGAATCAAAGGTTTGAAGCGACGCACTGGGCGCGCTATCGCCAGGTCTGGCCTCGGTCTTCCGTGGGCACTAACGACAAGGGATCTAGATCAATTCATTAAACACGATAAGTACACCAATTTACAAATTCCGGGCCATTATATTGTCCATCTTGTAAACCGCCAGCGAAGAGTCGTTGTCTTTCCCTCTACCACCCCCTTGTTTCCCACTTCACCGAATTCCCCGTCACCATTCTCAAATACTGCCCCATCCCCTCTGAACACTCTACGACAGTGTTTGAAGCAGCTAACTTGCAGAAGAACGAGCCGACTGCATCGAAGGTTTCCGGTTCCGCGGACTCTATGAACGATATGCGTTTGAGGGACGGCGTTAAAGGCGTGAGGGTGGTGTAGTCGGGATTAAGGCCGTCTGGCACCTGTATCCACATATTGATATACTCTAGCGTAGGCGAGAAGTGTTCCGTAATTGTGGCAAGCCAAGGAAGTGGGATCAACGAGTTCGGGAAGCCTAGCGCTACAAGCGACCGCCATGCGTCTCCCATCTCCCGGAAATCCTCCACTTTCAGGTCCAAATGTCTGGCCTTCATCGAAATTTCTCTCAATCTTTTGATACGCATGAGGGGTTGGATGGCGTAGAACGTGAAAATCCCTTGGAATGGGAAACGGAATCGAATCTTTTTCAATCCGGGACACCTGGAAGCCAGAACATCGCTGAAGTTGTTGCAGTCTTCGTCGGTCCGTAGAGTGCGGTAGAGCTCGAGCTCCAAGTTGGTGAGGTTGACAAGCTGCGTGAGCGAGTTGAGAAGTCGCTCTTCGGGTTCAAACGAGTGGTGGGAGAAGGACTTCAACGAGTCCCTGTGACGATCCAGTACGTCACACAAGGGGCCCTCGAACTGCCGTGACTCCCACCTCGCGTGAAAGCCTTCCAGCTTTAACCCAGGCAAGAACACGAGGTGTCGCAGAACGACCCCAACGTCAATCGGGTTCGACGTGTTGGTCAGGGCAAAGGACTTTAGGGTTGGAGAGAAGAGCGGTGTGAGGTCCAATATCCCTCTGGCCGTTTCCTGCTCTGTCCAGTTGATCTCCGTGACCCTTGGAAGAATGTATGGAATCGATGGGGGGCGGATATTGAGGACCTGGGTTAAGGTTCCATGTCCGAGCTCTCCCCCATCGAAATCGTTGTCTATCCTCCGGACCTTTTGACTGTAGAACTCAAAGCGCGTCCAATCCGCTCCCAGGATGGTGTCCGTGAATCTCTGGAGACAAGCAGTCGCAGTACGCGTTCGCTCGATCAGAGCTTGCGAGAAAGGGAAAAGTCGATTGGTGCTCACCCAAAAACCATCCAGATATTGCATCGGTCCTAGAAGCCGACAGAGCGGATCCACAGAGTTTAACGTTCTCCACAGGTGGTCCAGCGCGATTGGCGTCCAGGTCTTGCAAACGAGACTTGCCGCGAAAAGATCTCTGTACTCATCTAAAAAGAGCATGATAGCATCCAGGATCTCCCCGACCTCCAGCGCTACGGACAGGGTTGGGAGGGGTGCGTTCAGTTTACGAAGCTCCGACTCCCGCTGGGCCACAGTAAAAGAGTCACTCGACTCACCTTCTAACCTTCGAAGGATCGGAGGGTTCATCGAACCGATGCTGGGTACATTCAGAGAAGACATGATTGAGAGAGAGAGTTCGTCTTGCGCGTGCAAGCTACAAAGGAGTACGTCAAACGCGCCCAATGCAGCTCGGCAGCAGAGTGCTCGCCATGCCAGTGGTTCTCACGCCGCCACTAGCCGCGGCTGAACTCATCGCTTTCTCTTTCCTTTGCCTAGCCCTTTCCAAATCATAACGCTTTCATGGTATGGGTTTGCGAAAGCAAAGCAAGCACAAAAAGAACAAAAGTAGTGCAGGGGATTTTTTTTTGTGGAGGCGTCTGAAATTGATCGTCACCTGGCGAACAGTTCTAGAAGCCCGCATAACAGCGTTTTGCACTTCTTCTCTTTTTGATTCCCCCGAATCAAATCCGCAGCTCCAATTTGGCCTTGTATCAGGGAAATTTCGGCACGAAGGGTGTTGCCGCGGCAGCCCCACGCCTTCGAAGATTGATCTCACGAGTTTCGTGATGGTAGCACCACGCCGAAACAGGGACATTTTCCGCTTCTCTTTGCAGCCTTCTCGACGAGTAAGCTAACAATCGAGTTAATGAGGGATAGCAAGTTCCTCCGTTTGTGATCCGGGGAAATTATATCCTGTCTCTTGATTTTATTTTTGGAAAGGCTCTCTCAATGTGAAACAATCACGGGCAAGGCTCGACGTCCCCGACGCTTCCCCTCATTATCGCTTAACAGCTGTTAAAATTTCGTAACATAGTGCGCCCTACATTTGTGATAGCTGTGCGTTGGCGATCGGGTTGGCGTGAATCGTGACCTGGGGGCGGAAAAGAATCATCGGTCAAGGCTATGAAGACAGACCGTATTAACCCAGGGCGGAAAACGTACACTCAAGATTTTAATCTCCTTAGTAGGCCTATTCTTCTCGTTCACAGGGACTCTTTCGATCGTATCGAGGGTAGTGTCTGCTCCGTCGATCACCCTGAGGGAGACAGACAGGCCGCATCATTAACAAGGGTTCTCCATCTTTTGGGCAAGTGATCTGCAGACTCACTTTCCGAATATCGTGTACTTTCCCTCCAGGTGAGCCTGCTTCGAGTAAGTGATGAAGAATTGAGACTTGTTCGTATCTGGACCCGAGTTGGCCATCGCTAGCACACCACGGGCGTTGAACTACATGTGATTGAGCGACCAGGGTCAGCGCCTTTTGGATTTCAGGCCAGGAAATGCAGAAGGACAACTACCCGACCTTGAGAGTGGTCCGAATCTCATCCGCGAATGGTTTCCCCCAAATCGATTGTCCGCCTTTGCCGGTATTGGTCGGGTCACCGGTTTGGACCATAAATCCTTTGATGTTTCTGTTCAGACGTGTGCCATGGTTAAAGGGTTAAGGCCATTTACACATTCGTCGCCAAGAGTTATTATGAGCGCCGTGGATTCTTGGGGTAGGGTTGAACGGAAGGGGAAAGACTTACCGATGGAAGAGGCATCCATCGTACGAACCCGATGCACATAGTGCGAGGAAGTTCTATCTCGCAGAAAGCACCGCCAAGCGCAGTTGGGGTCGGGGGGATAGGTGAGCCATGGGATGGGGTGGAGCATGCGGAAAAATCCAAAGTTTGATGGGGATGGATTTGGAAAGGGCAAGAGAAAATAGGGGGGTGAAGGTTAGTAAAGAGATTTCAGATCACAAGCCTCAATAGCCTTGCGAGATTAGAATGCGACATACTTCAGCCGTTCGAGGAACTGCTTCGCAGAAGATTTCGAGCTTGAGGTCTCCTAAAGTGGTATGTAATGTTACGGACTACTGACGAGAATAGTTGACGTTAGAAAGGTAGGACGAGGTAAAGTGCTGATAATTAGACTCGTCTCTTCTCACCATAGTGGGGGTGGTTGGCCAATGTTGAACGGAATCCGACTCGCATTAGTCAGCTTTGGCGGAAAGCGAGCTCTACGTTTCCCACGGCGTCCCCTGAATCGAAATGAAGCTTACCCCGTCGTTGAGAGTGCCGACTGCGAGCCAAATAGTGGCGCTTAAGTAGCCGAGATTTCGTTCTAGACTCGAAATAGTCTAGATAGTGGACTTGTGACTCCTGAGCCCCAGTGGAGATGACATCTTCGCTTGCTCGCTCAGAAAATCAAATACCCCCTTCGTCATGATGCAAGTGAAACAGCAATCCCTCAAAACAGGAAACCCCCACGCGGCTAAACAGTTTAGAAAGTTTTGCCCGAATTTCTTGAAGAGAGTTTCTGCTTTAGAACAGTCGGCTTCGGGTACGGCTTGCGAAGTCTATGCACTCACGCTTCGTGCGCCGGCGATAACCTTAGTTATCGACCATCTTCGGAAGAACTCTCGCCCAGCGGGGGTATGCAAGGCAGTGCGAACGCATGCAGAGACGATGGGGAGGTTGAGAGACGTGCATAGAGGCAGGATCGCGTATTCGAATGACGAGAGAGAGGAGGGTCGCCTCTCGATCGGGCTGCGCACACCCGAGATTCCGGTCCGTCAGATCAACGAATCACGAACACGATGGAGCGTTTCGCTCTTCCCCCAGTCTTCTTTTTCGTGACCTTCTTCTGCGACTTTTCGTTGCGAACCTGCCCAGAATATTATCCCCGAAGGACTACGCTTAATGAGGATAGATGAGTTTTTTTTTTTCTTCTTCTTGCATGTATGTCTGGAAGGGCGTCTTGACAGTGTGAAGGGGGGGACTGAACGATGCGGGACAGCCCATGATCACCATGGTCAAGTGGATCGGAAGTGATTGTTACGAGTAAGTGCAAGTGGGATCTGGGCGCGTTTCAGGTTGATGGCAAAGGCGAATGACGAGTGACAGTGCTTTGCCAGCCCGAGACAGCGAACTAGTCCTCACACGCTCTACTCCTTAATCGAAACACCGCAGTGAAAGAACGGCCCCGGTGATGTGCACGGGGATCGGCGGAGAATGCTTGTAGCAGGAGCAATGCATGGGCGGGTCTGAATGAGCAAGCCCGTCGTCGTTAGTGTCGGGGGCGAAGGAGCGGAGGGGGGCTGATTGTGGTGGAGATGACGACCATGATAATGGTTGCTGATGAAGATGTGTGGCTAATGTAATGGACTAGGGAGAGAGCGTTGGGGGCTGGCAAAAGGTGCCGGCATCCGGACCCGTTCTACGGTCAAATAATAAAAGGCCCCTTTCCCGCCGGTCAGCATCACAACCTCTTCCCTCCATCGCCTCTCATCTCTCATCTCTCTTCTCGACCACCACCCTCAACCACCAAAGCCTCATCATTCATCCATCAGAGCCAATGACAGCAGTCCTCAACAATTCAGACTCGCAGGGGGACGACCCGCTCAGCAAAATGATCGCTCCGCCGCCCAACGAAACGCTGCTCGAACGCGACAAGCGCCTCAGGCTAGAAGCAGAAGCAAAACGAATCAGCGACGCCATCGACGAGCAACTGAGAGTCGAGGCTCAGAAGAGGAGGAAGTCTCAGGAAGTCAAGCTCTTGCTTCTCGGTCAGTCTGGTAGCGGCAAGAGCACACTGCAGAAGCAGGTATGTGTGCTCTCCTCCCCACCCGCCACCAACTTTCATGTGTCAACCCTCGGCGTCGACCGTTGGACGTTCTGGCACCCGCATGGAAAACTTTTCATCATGCACTTCGTCGTCTTGCGACTTAGCTCGACGAATCCCTGTGTCATTAGACGTAAAGCGATGGGCGCCCCTTCCCGGCTGACCGGACGCCCGCACTACTCTCTTCAACCATTCATCCGCGCCCTCTCATTCATTCCCTAGCGACTGAAACCCTTATGATCTGATTAGTTTCAACTCATGTACGCACCAGCCACACTGGAGCTAGAACGCGCATCCTGGCGTCACGTCGTATACATCAACCTCATCAAATCAATCCGAATGATGCTCAACGCCCTCGAACACGAATACGACTTGGAAATCGACCGCGAATCAGATTTGCTACTACTAGTTCCGTCATTATCACCGTCCTTCACGTCATCCTCCTCCCTCTCCCCGACGTCGGCTTCAAAAGCCACCAAATCGTTGCCGTACCAATGGGACGACCCTTCAGCTTCCTCACCTTCCATACCAAGCTCGGCGAAAGGAAAAGGAAAGGAACGTGAAACTACCCCAACGCAGGAGGATTTCGATTCAAATAGCATATGGGGCTCTGCATTGAAATTGTCTACTCCGGTGACGGCAACAGCAGCCGCCGCAGGGTCGTCGAACTTTTCACCAGCCTGGGCCCAACAAATAGCCACTCTTCGCTTACGACTCGCACCTTTACTGTCCATGGAGGATATCCTCGCTCATAAGATTGGAATGGGAGTCCAAGTCGCAGGGAAAGAAGAAGTCTTTGTTCGAACGGGATGGCAAGGCATACGCACGAAGAAATGGAGCACCGCGTCAGCCACAAAGATAACCGCACCAGAACCGGAGTACATTTATTCAAGTCGGTTAAGCATGGGGAGCGGGGTCAGTGGGCTCGGGTTCGACACCGCGAGCACGACGAGCACGGAAATCCAGTTGGAGATGGATCAGCGGACCGAGTTGGTACGACAAGTGGCGAGCTTGTTCATGAATTCGAGAGGAGACGTGGAGACGCTCTATTCTCATCAAGCCGTGAAGAGTCTGATTAAGAAGAGGAAGTTAAGGTTGGAAGAGAGCTCAACTTAGTAAGTTATTTTTAGTTACACCTTCGATCAATTGCGACGCTAATTTTGGGAACCTCAGCTTCCTCGCCAACCTAGAACGCATCTCAGTCAGTGATTACATGCCTACAGACGACGACATCCTCCACGCCCGGCTGCGTACGATGGGTGTCGTGGAGCATTACTTCGAAGTGCCCGTCAACGGAGGCAGCAAGATGTATGGTTGGCGATTGTACGACGTTGGTGGTGCAAGGGGACAACGGCCCACTTGGGTACCGTATTTCGAAGATGGTAGGACCCTCGACCCAAATCCGTTCGTGCAGCAGAAATTGCGTGTACTGACTGGAAACTTTCGTCGTTGTTGGTCTTATAGCAACTGCGATCATCTTCCTCGCGCCCATATCCGCGTTCGACCAGTACTTGGAAGAGGACCAGCGGACCAACCGAGTGGACGATTCTTTGCAACTCTTCACGCTCATTTGTTCCAACCCGCTTCTGAAGAATTGCCATTTGGTCTTGTTTTTGAACAAGACGGATGTGTTGCAGAAAAAGTTGGAGATGGGCGTCAAAGTTAAGAAGTAGTGAGTCCCCTCGACTTGTGATGCCACGTCTGAAGAAACAAGACGTGGGATGGCTGATCGAGTGTCTCTACCCCCCACGCAGTATCACTTCCTACGGTGACCGACCAAACGACTATGAACACGTATCGAATTACTTCCTCGCGCATTTCAAGCAAGTTCATCGGAAGAACAACCTCGATACCAAGAGGGAACTGTACACCCACCTTACGAGCGTCGTCGATACCCGATCGACCAGGCAGATCATTGTTAATGGTGAGGGCCGATAGCACATTTTTTTTCCGCCCCCGTTGAAACCTCTCGGGTCGCTGAACGAATGTTCCTTAACTCCCTCAGTGCGAGATGCAATATTCCGCGATCACCTCAAAGAGTCGTCCATGCTGTAACGCAAAGCTCAAGTCTCGCATTTGTCCCGGCGCCCCACATATTCTCTTCTCCCTGATAGAACGCCCTCAGCCGATGCGGCCCTCACACCTTCTTTCGTAGATCTTCCATCTTGGATTCCTCTCCTCCCGCAATCCAACTTAATATTCTTCTATTCCCCGCCCTTCCTCTCCGCCTTCCTAATCATCCTTTGTTCTAATTATACGCGAAAGGCGTTGTTTCCTGATCCCTCTCCACTGCTTTTGCTACCGTGTTTCTTGTTTGCGTTTGGGTTTTTGTTGGGTTTTGGCGCCCCCTTCGAACTTGTTGCACTAGGAAGCGGACCAAAACTGCCACCAAGCCGAGTTATGTCTAGTACCTGATCATTCTCCCTTGCTTTTGTATTTGCAAACTTCATCTTGTATTAACTTTAATGGTTCGGTCGCTTTTTTTGTTTTATACGTAGGCTTTCTATGCTATGCGGATCGATTTGTTCCGAGGTCAATTTGAACTCGACGCGGGAACTCCACGGCGTGTATATCCCTTGCGCCCCACATCGTCCTCTGACCTTCAACCCTCCACCCGATTCCCCAATTAGAAAATAGAAATGAAAGCACCACCTCCTGACACCCTTACGAGAGAAGGTCCTGAAAAGCTGCAATACCCTCAAATGCAGCAACTGTGCAAGGTTCGTTGAACGCGCCGGACGCGCTCGTAAACGCGTCGCGTTTCCTGCTGTAGATTAACCATTCATACTATTACAGGAAAGAGGTATCGATGAAAGTGCCGGACGAGATGTCTTGATCGATGCTCTCCTTCAAACGGCCGGGGAAACTGACCCTCGGCCCGTGTCTGGTGGGAGCACTCCAGTTCAGTGAAAGCCTCGAGAGTGATCTCAACTCGGAAGTTTGTCTCTCTTAGATCAAAATATTAATCTCTCGAACCCAACCCCTACGATCCCTAATCTCAGCTCCTTGCACGACAAAGTGACCAGCCTAACACGTGTCGTCGAATTCAACGAGGCGGCCTCCTCCCTTCGTTTCGACGACATCGAATCTCGCGTCACGAAGCTCGAAACTCAACAGCACATCACCGATGTGTCAGCAAAACTGTCTCAAGGGGGTCAGGGCACGCTTGCCGACTTGGCGAAGCGACTCGAGGTGATGGAGACGTTCGTGTACTCCATGCCCATGGACCTTAGCAAGACGATTGGGAAGCCCAAGTACGTTCCTCCGCCGTCGGGCTTCGAACTGGAACGCAGGATCGCTGCATTGGAAAGGGCCATCAACGTGAACACCGTGCAGGAAGGTTCTCCCATTGGCTTCGAAGGACCCACGCTGCAGCCCATCCCTGGGGCGATTTTCAGAGCCAGCAATGATGCCGGCATGTCAAGGAGGTACTTCCCGTTTTTTTTTAATGAAGTGCGACTTGCTCTTGATTGCTTGGTTCTCGCGATCAGTTTTAGTTCCTTCGAACAAGTTTTCCACCCAGGAGCGGACGCCCTGAACAGGGCTTCAATTTCCAAGTACCTGGCCCTACCTGCACCTCCCGGTGGAACCTATCCTTTTCAGCATCATCCTGCTCCTTCAACTCCTGGTGCAATTGATCCCTTTCAGCGATCTCCTTCTTCTGCGTCTTCCGGTGGAACTAATCCTTTTCAGCAGCCTCCTTCTCCTGCACCTCCCCTGTCAGAAAGCGGCAAGAGCTCTGATTTCGCTACTCGCTCCATGGGGCCAGAAGAGGTAGTTGGACCCGAGTTCGCTTGGCCCCCTGAGCATTCTTCTGAAAGACCTCAAGCATCTCCTGCTCCCTCCGACGCCAGTGCAGGCAATGGATCTTATTTCGACGTCCTCAAAGATCAGCTCAACTAGACAAGAGACAGCCCTCGGTGAAGAACACCCGCAACATGGTTACTCTACATTGAGGTCAACTCGAATCTCTGGGTCTTTCACTGGCACTTGCTCGGCAATTGGTCCTTCCGCTTTCTCTCCATTCTCGTCCGTCGTTCCTTGACGCGTTTCTGATGCCGACCCTGTTGTATTCTCTGCACATTGTTTCTCATCCACTCCGCCTGCAACAATCAACAACATCAAGTCTCACCAGCAACTTTAGGTCAACAACAAGAACAGCGCGCATTTCTTCATTGAGCTCTCGAGCTCCCCGGTCTACCATCTTCCTATCCACATGTGCAGGCTTCCATTGGCTCTTCCTCCTATGTCTTTTCCAACCATGTTCTTTCTTCCACCAATCCTCCGATGGAGCGCGGTAGTCTCCAATTTATTCATTGCATGATCCTATTCCCTTTGCTTCCTTGCTCCCTTCAAGCAACGAGTCGCACGTACCGGAACCTACGCCTTCCCTGTGGAAATGTCTAGCTTCTGCATTGAAATCGTCTGCATCGTTGTGTTTTTCGGTGATCCCTTGTCAAAGGGCGCTTAACGATGAGCAACAGTTGATCGACGTGAGATGTCCCATCTTCGCTGGGTCATCTACTCTTCCGCTCCAGGGACGTGACTGTATCCTGCAGATTGGAGCGAATATCCAGCATCAGAAGCGAGGCGAGCCGGCCTGCTTGCGGAACTGCTCCACTTGCCGGTTGAAAAGACTGCCGCAACCGATCAAGCTATCTCATCTTCGGCAACCGGAGGGTTTCCCGGTGAAACTCTCCGCGCCTTATGAGGGTCCAGAATAAGATGAGCGTCTGTAAGACTCCGACAGCAATATTGGTCTGTTCGTTGTGGCGAGCCGTATTCTTTGTACAAGCTCTGCACCACCCTCTCCGTCGAGATTTGTCGGGACCCCTTTGACTCTTGAGCACAGTCCGGCCAGGTGAATCTCAAAGACAACCGCACGAGGCAAAATAATTGTGCCTTCATTATGTCGTCCATATATCTGGTATCGGACAGTTTTTCTTCTTGAGGCTCTGATCGTGTTCACCGACCCCCATCACTGAGCCTCCAGTCGTGTCGCCTAACGAACCCCCGGTCCCTCTACAAAACAAGTTCAACAGAACCAAATCGGATTACGGAGCGGGGCGAGCTACGCTGATCTCTTGGACGGCCCAGAGACTTGTCAGGAGGCGTCAACCTGGGCGGGAAACCCTGCATCAGGCTGGCAGGGTATGCGTGGACATCCTAGAGAGCATAATAACGGACATGAGGGCTATACCCTGCCCAAACACGGTCGAACTTGACAAAATTATCAAGGGAATCGCGGCTGAGGTGTCGAAGTCTGCTGCTTTACAGTAAATTGGCTAAACCCAGGTGCAACGTCGCTCAAAGGAGCCTCTTCGCCGGTACCCGCTTCTCCGGCTCACCAGATGGGCATCAGCCTATAAGAATTCGATCATCGGAGACCCATCTGGAAGTCGTGGGACTCGACCATTTGGTCAAGGTGGGTTCGCTCTGCTCCATCCTCCGTTGTTGATGTGCCCCTTTCCCCTTCGTGAGGCACTCAGATCGAAGCTTCCTTACCAGAATATCTACCGACCATAGAAGGTAATATAATGGTCGAATATCGAGGGTCGAACCATGAGGTGAAGGCGTCGCAGAGTTTCACATAATCCAAAAACCTCAGAAAATTCCCAAAAGCAGCAACAAACTTTGTAATGCCGGTACAGTCGACGCCGTCCTTCCCAGGCCTTTGGCGAACGATCGAGTCCTCTTGCCCAGAGTGGCTAGCATGCGTGGCTCAGTTGAGTCATGGCGCGGCCGGTCCATCGAGAGGAGTGAATCATATATAAGTCATACCACCAGACTGACGTACAGAGGAAAAAAGTGGGGTAAATGATAAAAAAAAGGTATAGGGCCATTCATGAGACGGGAACCTCACGAGCAGCCAATTTCTCGAAAATCTGGGGAGCGAGAACGGGGAAAGTGCAAGGGGGGAGGGTAGGGTCAGCGAAAGTTGTTAGGGCGGAACGTATCGTAAACGAGCTCTTACATCCATATAAACGTCCGACTTTTGACCACCGCTAATAGCGTACTTCTGGTTGATCACAGTGCATGGTACGCCGGTGATTCCCTTTCCCTGAGCCTCCATAATCTGGGTTTGTATCTCCTTATAAAGCTTGTCGGAAGCGAGAAACTCGAGAGCCTAGGAGAGACGCAGAGCAGGCGCAGTTGATAGCCATAAGTATAGGAGAGATGTCAGGATACGGTATGTTGCGTACCTCAGCCTTGGAGGCAACACCGACGTCTTCAGCGAGGGCGGCCAGCATCTCGTGACTGCCAATGTCCTTCTCTTGCTCGAAATACGCCTCGAAAATCTTCTCTAACAAAGCTAGCTGAAGCTTAGGCTCCTTCTGATAGGCAAACATGAGGAGTCGGTGGGCCGATGTCGTCTGACGAATGGTCCCTCCCCAACGGCTATCCAGTCGGGATTGCGATTTGTCATCAGCCCGCCCACCCGAAAAGAGAGCAAACGAGGGGCAAAGCAACTTACAAAGTGATCCCAAGCTCTGCTCCTCGTTGGTTCATGGCAGGCACCATCATTTTGACCCGTTGTTCGCCAAATTTCTTCAGGAAATAAGCTACCTGCAGAGGAGGGCGACCGACGGGGTCCCAAGTCAGCGCCTAATCGCCCATCCAGCGTCCAAACCAGCTAACCCACCTTCTCCAACGGCTCCTTGCAGTTCAGCATTGGGTCTAGAAGGAACGGTCTGTACTCGACATCGACCTTAGCAGTAGGATGAATCTGCTTGAATTGCTTGACTGCATTGGTAAGCTCCTTGTATCCGATGTAGCACCATGGGCAGATGATGTCGCTGACGACTGCGAGGGAGATCTGCTGCTGTTGAGATGCGCTCATGGAGTGAAACGGTGGTGAAGAGAGGGGGAGGGGACGGGCATAGAGATGGCGTTGTAATAAGAGCTGCGTTGGACACCTTGCTGACTGAACAGGAGCCTCTCGTCCCTGAGAGCTGCACCTTCCATCCCCGCTTCGGGCTTAGCCGCAATTTTTTTCTCCACCCCCACCGATCACATCAACCCACGAGACTCGCAGTAAAAGTAGATCCAGAGGTCTCTTCTTCTCATGGCTAGCCATTCATATCATTCGTATTACTTTATTTTACTACAACATCCAGAGACCGCAGCCGGCGAAACAGTCTTGCCGAACAAAGCGGCACCACCCCGTATCATCATTCTCACCGATTATGCGCTCGGAACACGAACACATTTGCCAATGCCGGACCGCACGCGCACGAGAGTCTCTAGGGAAGACCTGCCGTTGATGAGAAGATCCTCGTCCCACTGAACAGCCCCTTTCTCGAATAAGCACACAATCGTGGATCCACCTGCCCGGAACCCCCGCGTAAGCGATGCTGACATCAAGCGCAATCTTCACGCGAAAATGCTTACCGAATGCGAAATAACCAAATTCGTCTCCCCGTTTCACTTCTGACCCTTCCTCGACTGTTGTCACAATGGTGCCGACCATCATGGCACCGACGCAAACACACATAACTCGTCCGAACTGAGGGCTGTCTATCGGGACGATCTTACGAGCATTCTCGCCATAAACGTCCAGCCTAGAAAAGGAAGAGAAGTGAGATCATCCCATGAACCTTATGGTGGAGCGAAGAACGCACGAAGTCCGGATGGCTTGAGGCTGCGACGGCAAATGACTCAGTTGACCGGATCCAGAGGGCGGTATTCCGGACCACTCACATTCACTGTATAATACTCTCCTGCAATATACGTCATCTTGCCTATCTTTCCATCAACGGGAACGTGGAAGCGGTGATAATCCTACCCGCCAACCCCGAATAAGCGCTGAGGTCTGATATAGGAGGGCCCCGGTCAAAGTAGCCTCGCTCACCTGAGGCGCCAACCTAAAGATTCCCAAAGCTCCGCCGACGAACTTTGACGCTTCATCCTTGTACGCATCTCCGAGCAAACGACCGACCGAAAACTCTCGTCCCTTGATCCAAATCTTGGTTGCCTCGTCGACGGACTCGAAGAGCATGCTTCGGCAGTCGGCAACGCTCACAAGCCTATTCGGGTCATTAGGTTCCGAGAGTGGACGAGCTTCTGTCTTCAGTTTACTAATAATCGAGCCCTAAATCAGTCCCCCCTTGACCTAGGGAGCATGAGCTTAGGCCTACCGGTAGAAAAATTGGTTGAAATTCTCTGAAAGCATCCGAGGGTGCGGTTAATAAACGGGGTGACGTGGGCATGACGAACTACTCACTGAATGAATCAAGAGGGTCTAGAATTTCGTTGGTGTCAAGGTTATGGAAAGCAATGAACGGCAAGATTTCTCGCGCCGACTCAGGTGCGTCGAATTTGACACCTTGCTTGACTGACAGGGACTTGAGAAGCTTACGTGCTAGAATCGGGAGCCGTCAGACAGAATGAAATGCCGGATGCGTCCCCAATTAATACCTCGTGCCCCCTCCATGCGACTCCTTGCACCCTTGTAAAGCAACCGAATACCCAATCTGACATATCCCTGCATTTTCTCCTCCTCCAGCTGACCAGTTTCTCGGTTCTGGACGATAATGTTGGCAGAGTTCTGAATATGAGCGTAAATTAGCACTATGCCGCAATTCGTCACCGGCCAGCGAAATCTACTCCTCACCGCTCCAATCTCATAAGCTCCCGAAGAGACCTTCGTAATGACCTTTGTATACCACTTCCTCTGAGCCTGGCTTGGGGTGACGTAATTGCCCACGATCATTCGATCCACTCGGGCCCAGTCCGAACTGGCGCAAACCGCCAAGTGCGTAACGATATCCGTCTCACCCTTGGCGTTCATCCTCGGCCGATGGCATAGAGGACAAGTACGGATGTTAATGACGCGCTCAACAACTTCGTCGGAGCTTGATCCTGAGCCTCGATCCTCCTCATCGAAATCTTCGTTCAGCAAGTCGGTGGGTGAACGAGGGACAGTGGACACTGGTGGCACAGAATGCGACGCGGGCTGTTGGTTGGGTGCGACCGGAGTAGCATCACCCTGGACCGTCTGGTCGGAAACCGATCGGTGAGCTGCTGCGGGGACTTGGAGGGGTTTGTTGGTTGGGTCTTGGTTCGAGTTGACGCCAGGCATGCTGGCAACAGTCTCCCCCGGTACTGCCGCATCGCTCGGAGGTCTAGCAGCAGGGCCAGAAAAGTCAAGCGCTCCAAGTGAAGCCAGTTTATTAGCTTCCTCTTTGGGGCTTTCGCTTAGCATTGGCGTTGGTACACCAGTGTCTGGAACCTGCTGGTCTGTCGTGACGCGTTTGCGTTGTTCCATAGGCTTATGGACCGCGTCCTCAAGACAGATGATAGCTTGTTCGAAAGTCATCTCTCCCTCCCTAGGCGAGACGTTGAACCGAATGAAGAAGTTGTCGATGGTCTCCCGGCTCAAAGTCGATCCGAGGGAGTCGAGCATGGATGTCAACTCGAGGTGTGAGATTCGATCGTTCCCGTCCATATCGTACTGTTTCAGGTACTCACGCCAGAACTTCTGACGAAGAGCCCGGTACGGCTGATATTTGGCACTACGGTAGATAGGCGAATCAGCTATCGAAACTCTCCGAGCCAAGCGGGGAAATTCATACCGGAATTTCAAAACAGGCGCATGTTTGAATTCCCAAGGGGCATTCTTGTCGGTGACGATCGGGAGCTTGTATGTAGTCATATCGTGTTCTCCAGCTGCCACTGACGCAGGGTAGATCATGGTGTCGGGATCAGGCTTGGGTACGTTGGCCATCAACTCCGGGAGAGCGAATGAAACGCTTCCGATGTTGTCATTACCAGAAAGCTTGTCCCAATCAAGCACGGAGAAATTGACTCGGAAGTTGGTCTCATATCGGTGGACGTGGAATAGGAGTTTCTCGTTCCAAACAGGGTCGAGAGAGTGACGGATGACACGAGTGCGGAACACTTTCTTGCCGAAGGAAATGACGCAGAACGGATCCATGTCCCAACCGGTTCGGGTCACTGAAAGTGGACGCCTCGGTCAGCGTGTACGTTAAGAATAATCGGAGACCTTGGGCTTACTGTTCTTCAACTTTGGAAGATCTTCAGCTCCCTGAATCTCGAGCATGACGATACCCACGATGTCATTGTTCGACGTGAAGTTAAAGTTGCTGTCGAACTGTTTCTTGAAAGAAGGCCTCTTCTTGCCTGTACGGCTGGCAGGTCGAGAACCCTCAGGAGTCTGGGCGCCCTCGAAGTATTCTTTCCCGGACGTGGCTGATCGAGGTCCCGGACTTAGGACCTTCGGGAGGAAACCGGGACTCGTTGACGGGGGTTTGAGGGACTGAGATGATGAGGGGGTGAGGATAGGGGGAGGTTGAGTGTTCTTCCTCGAGCCAGGAGTAGATGAAATTGGGGTCGAGCCCATTGACGTTCCGGACGCCGGAGTCGTCCCTTCTTCCATCTCATCGCCAGAGTCCTCCTCGGCAGAGCTCAGACCGTCATCTTCCATTTCAGATTCCCCGACAAGAGTGGTTCCAATGCCGCGGGTCTGTGCATGGCAGTGATTGGCGTTAGAGTTATTCTTGTCCTTTCGCTTTCGAAATAGAAAAGGCGCGACTCACGGGAACAGACGAATGTAACGTGAGCCCAGTCATCTTCGCCAGCTGTTGGAACTCGGAGAACATCGCGGCATAATTGGGAGGGGATGCGGGATCGACAGGAACGAATCCGATCTTTAATTGGATGTGGCCCTGAGCCTGAGTGTTCTTCCGGCTGGAGACGACTGGCGTCGGGAAGGGCTGGGGGAAGTGGTTTAGCACTGCCTGCACTAAGCCTTGATAGGTGAATGAATCCAACTGACCTTATTCCGTGGGTCATCGAACGCGAAAGCAGGAGATGGTTCGTGATGCTTAAACCATTCGTCAAAGGGGATGGCGGCCTCGCCGATGTAATCCTTCCGGAGAAGATCCTTATCCCATACGACGAATTCCAGAGCTCCTAGATACCCAATGTTGGAACGATATATAGGGAAGTCAAATGTAGCTTTCTCCGCGGCATATTCGGGGTTTAAGGATTTCTTTACGACGGGTGTTGAGTATCGTTCACGGCCGAGGTTGACCACGACGAAGCTGCGATATCAGGAGCGCGGGCGTCAGTGTGCATCTCTGTGAAGGAAAAAGCGGCATGTATGCATACGGATCGCTTGTTCCGCTCCTGTCTTTGGCCAAGAGGTCTGCACACCCGACTACCTGTACGCGAAGAATGATAGCAGGCTGCTCTCCAGGGGCGGGCGCTGAAGCTTCCTGGGTCACATTTGTCTGCTTGATGCTTCGACTCCTCTTGACAGGGTTGGGTGTGACGCGTTTGATGGTCTTGAGGACTTTAGACATGATGGGAATGTGCCCGACGTGCTACGGGAGTCCAGATGGGTTTTATAGGAAACGCGGGTTCTGGGCTGGAGCCGTTTCAATGACGACTACAACTCCAACAAACCGTCGCAAGCGACCAATAAGCGCCTTGTTCCCCATCCTTGGCAAGGCCTCCGAACAACAGCACCGGCATGTTCGACGGGCGATACCGTTATCAACATCTGGCGAATTCTTCATGCTTCACCTTTCCATATCACTGAGCATCGAACAGAGTAGTCCTTCTATTCGTATAGTGATGCTCTGCGCGCTAGCCTCTGAATCGGGTAATGCCAATCCGGCCGCAGTCGATTCTGGCAGACCATGCCGCGAACACCGCGGCTATGTCTCCCGGCGCCCGTCGAGGAAACAAATGATGGAGTCGCCATAACAAGCACAGCCACATCGAAGTCCTGGGAGTGTCCTTACCCTCATTGCTATGCACGCGATGCCGATGTCGCGTGAAGACCCTCTGATTGACCAGAAACCCCACACTGCGATAGAGCCCGAACGGGCAGTGTGTTCAAGGGCCCACGAGTGAAGGCCTGAGTCGATTGAGCATGTTATCGCACTGTTCGCCATGATATCTACTTCTATTTCTGTTTTTGCTGCAGAGGACTAAAGTCTGCACCGAGGGTAAATTAGACTTCCACCACGGCATAGGCAGCTCGTAAGAGCGGTATGCATTTTGAGGCGCCTTCGTCGCCTTCGTTTGCTAGGATAACGAAGAAGAGAACGGCTTGCACACGTCATGCGTGCCGCCGATAACTCAACGCCATATGTTTCGTGGGCCCCTCTGAATCGCATTCTACGAAATATCACGGGATTTACTCTTCCGAGGAAACAGCTGCAGGACTTCCGTTGACATTATGCTAGACAACTTCGTAGAGTCCCAAGGAGTTAGACAAATGGACCAAGAGAAAAAAAGACGATACCAAGTCAAGGCAGAGCCAGAACATGGTGAAGTCTGGGTCTAGCATGGATGTTGTTAGCTGCGTCGTGTAATCCCGAAGCCTGGAGAACGCGAGCTAGAACGTCCGACAAAGCAGGGTGGTCACATATGCCACTGAGCCACAAGTGGATTTGCATCAGCTCCCTCTGGGCTAGCTTCAGGAGTTATATTCGGACAGTACATCGAGGTCGCGACTCGGCCTAAACTCGAAACGAGCGCTGCAGATGGAGGACCCACCAAGCCTATCAGGCAAGCTAGACCACACCTCCGCAGGCTAGTATGGTAATGACAAAGGACTGGTTTCGGGTTGTCGTGCTTCGCAAGGGAAGTGAAATCGGAAAAAGAGAAAGGACCCTCAACGCCCCTGGTGCCATACCCTGGACCCGAAGCGCCCATATGATCATTTGAACCATTACTAATGGAAATAAAAAGGCACTAAAGAATACCATTTTGAATGGGTTCTCTTTCAGACTTCAGACTTTCTCTTTATTTAACTTTTCCCCTCTCAGCAGATCTATTCCATAATCTCAGCAAACTGAGTATGTTGCCGTGCAGGCACCTTACAACGCCAGCATTGTCATGTCACGGCATATAGCGGGGGCGCACTGTCATGGCGGGGACATGAATGGTTCTCAAGTCCCCTTCGCAAATTTGATACAGCTGATAAACCAATAAGGTCCAAAAGCAACGCAGTCTGTATATTCGGGACCACGTGAAAGAACGGACGACTCTAAAAAACTGGCGAAATGGCAGGCAGTTACTGGTCCGCACATTTAGTAGTTCCGTCGGCTTGGGTAACCGTGCGTTCTGTGGGGGAGGGGAACAAGTGAGTCTTCCCACCATTTAGTAACGACGAGTAGTCAACGCACTCTGGACCCAATCCTTAATCACGTCTCCACTATAGGTGGTGCCATACGGTTGCCAAACTGGTTTACCGGTGCTCGTTTGGTTGCATTGCTGATGCGCTGATTCGATCAATTTCTCGATTACTGGATGAGCCCGGTCCTTCAGGAACTCGAGGGTAACAAAGTCGACCTCTTTACAGCCATCATCTAGTTCAAGGAAGCCTTTGGAAAACGTCGATAAGTATTTATGAGGCAAGAGTTGGGGAAGAGGAGTCGAAGGTCCCAGAGCATCGCAACTCTGCGGGTGTCGTGCGTCAGCAATTGCTAACGAACGTACAAGGCTGAGTTACTTACACTCTCTTCCAGTGCGGCTCTATCATCCTGTGCAGTTACTCTTCGCATGTAGCGACCTTGTACTATCGGCCTCTGACTATCCTCGGAAAGGGCTTCGCCAAAGGATTGCACGTGTTTGGGACGCGGCTCAAGTAATACCTTTGCAACCTTTTCGGCAACCATTTTCGGAACTTTCGTCGACAGGAAAGGTTGACTGTCGTATGGAGTGTTAACAACTGTAAATATTCGAGATTTCATCAGTGGGATGGAGTTAACGAGATTTAAATGAGTAGACCGACACTTGTCGTTCAGCGTGAAAGTTCCAGCGTAAAGGGGGCCACGTATAAAACCATTGTTAAGCAGCAAGGCGTAAGGTCCTGAATCCTTCGGTGGTACCACTTCCGGGAAGGCCACATTACGATACAGGTTCAACGCATGCAGGGGATCGCCTTCCTCGTATCTTTTGGTGTCCCAAGGGTAGCCTAAGAGGGATCGTCTTAGCTAATTTTGTTTAAGCTTCGCTGGGTACGGGCTCACTGTTCTTAAGACAACCGATATACTGATCAAGGCCGAACCTCCAGGCTAACTCGCGGAAGGGTTTCATAACGTTCTCACTCGACTGAGCGAAAACACTATCGATGGAACCCGTCAGGCGCTGCGAGGGAGGAAAATGGGCGAAATTTAGATTAGGTAGATAAGCTAGACCACGCTGAAAATCTTGAACGTACAATTAGATTTTTCCGCCTGGCTTCGATATGCATACGCGAAAGCTCCAAACTCTGTTCCGGAGGTGTCAAGTTGTAACCAACCCATCCCACTGTCTCGAGATAGCGACCGGACTGTATTAAGAGAATCCGACAAGTAAGACACTACTCGAGGAGAGAAAAAGCGGCTCTCACCTCGATACCGAGCGACCGCACTGGAGTTTCACCGTTGATCCCCATGATGCATTCTCTCTGGTGCGTATGACCTGTGGATTATTGTTAGATGCAATGCAACGTCTGCGGAATCGACTGGCTCACCCGCGAAGATAAAGATTGGGGTGTGAGGGTGTTGCTCACGGATCGCTTTATGAATATTGCGCCCTAATGAAGCCGTTGTATCAGGGAACCTTTGGTCTAAACAATCGAGTGCTTACACTTCAGTCTCTCTTCACCAGATAACGACATATGGCCTACAAGGAGGAATACGTCCGGGTCGCTAGTCAGGACCTGCTCCCTGAACTGGAGAACGTGACTGTCAACTCATTATCGTGAAGAGTTACGACCGTCGCCCACTTACCCATGTCTCATTTACGATCGTGTCGACTGGGTCGATATATACGCCAGCATTTATAGTTTTGCTTTGGTTCTCGAACATTACCCCGATAGCTGTGATTTTCCGCCCCGATTCGGTATGCCAAGTTCGATGGGTCGAGCCTAGTTGCTGGCGTTTCGCGCGAGGTTCGTTGGGTGGTTTGTAGAACACATTCGCAGCGAGATATTTTTCCTTAATTTCGGGGTGGGACTCGAGCATTTCGAATCTACGTCGTTCGATCAATCAACCTAGGGATCTGAAAGCTCGGAAAAAGCATTCCATACAGATGTCTCGCAACGGGCTCTTTCTCCAATTCGTGACTACGGATATGAAGTGTCAGCGCCGCGAAGAAAGGACCAAAGTCGATATTGCCAGAATTTTCCTTACTTTCCTGGCGACAAGATGTCGTACGGAAGGGAGGTATGCAAAAGGAGTGCCTGCTCTATCATGAGCATACACCACATGACCAAGTATTCGATCGAACGGACCTGGGCACCCTCTGGTTTATCCGCATCAGATAGCCCTCCTCCATGCGTCTGGTCCCCGGTGTCAACGAAGATGACGTCTTGCCCACGAGGCTAAGTACGATGTAAGGTCCAACAGTGACGGTGAGTTTCACGCTGGCAGCACATACCGCGCCAGTTTTCCGGAGGTACTCGACGAACGTGACAACATCTCCAATATTTACGCTTTGCAAGTGAACGAACATCAGTCAATATACACCGGCCACCGACACTTCAACTTACTCCCATTCCGTTTTATTTGTACTGTGCCCAAGATACCAAGAATGGATGTCGGAAGTGTGAACGAAGTTTACCTATCTTGAGGTGTTAGAGAGATGAATCTAATAGGTAAAATGAGCCTACATCATGCATCTTGAACGGCCTTGACGGAGCCGCCTGGCCATTTGCTTGAACGGACGCAACTTTTTGGGGGGTGGGACATTAAACGTCGGTTAGAGCAACGTGGAACGACCGAGGAACCTACGCAGTGCGACGAAAGGCAAGGATAATGTAATCTTCATCCCGAATGTCGAGTTAGTAGCAGGGAGGTGAGGTGGGGAGCAATTCCAAATTTCTGAGGCTGGCGGCCGGATGCTTTATTCGTTTTCGCCAGCACAAGGGTTCAGGGGTCAGCAATTGGTTCCTGCGCAACTTAGCGCCCAACCACTGTTCGGCCTGCTTCCAGGACCTTGTTCGGAGGTCAAAAATGAGCGGCAGACATGTAGCGCCCAGGAAGGCACCGAGACTACTTTAGAAGCTTCTTCGGACACGAAGATGCCGAATGCCCCTTGCATACCTTCGACCCGAACTGCCCAAGTAATCATTTGGACCGTAGCTAACGAATATAAAGAGGCACTAATGAATAGTTTTTTGAATAAGTTCTCTTTTAGTCTTCACACTTTCTATTCATTCAAAATTTCCCCTCTCGGATCTATTCCATAATCTCAGGAAACTGAGCATGTTGCCATGCAGACACCTTGCAACGCCAGTATCATCTTGTCACCGCATCTAGTGGGGGACGCACTGTCATGGCCGGGGCATGAATGGTTCTCGGTTGGTAATTTGACACGGCTCGCAAAACCAATAAGGTCCAAAAGCAACGCCGTCTGTATATTCGGGACCACGTGAGAGAACAGACGGCCCTAATAAGCTGGCGAGGATGGCAGGCAATTACTGGTCCGCACATTTGGTAGTTCCGTCGGTTCGAGTAACCGTGAATTCTGTGGGGACGGGGAACAAGTGAGTCTTTCATTATCTGGGTAGCGACGAATAGCCAACGCACTCTGGACCCAATTTTTAATCACGTCTCCACTAGAGGTGGTGCCATACGGTTGCCAAACCAGTTTACCGGTGCTCGTTCCCTTGCATCGCTGATTCGCTGATTCTTTCATCAATTTCTCGATTACTGGTTCAGCCCCGTCCTTCAGGAACTCGAGGGTAACAAAGTCGACCTCGTCACAGTCTGCTAGTTCATGGAAGCCTTTGGAAAACGTGGATCCGTATTGTGGAGGCCAGGCTTGTAGAAGAGGAGGTGAAGGTCCCAGAGCATCGCAACTCTGCGGGTGTTGTGCGTCAGAAATTGCTAACGAACGTACAAGGTTGAGTTACTTACACTCTCTTCCCGTGCGGCTCTATCATCCTTTGCAATTACTCCTCGCAGGTAGCGACCTTGTACCATCGGCCTCTGACTATCCTCAGAAAGGGCTTCGCCAGAGGATTGCACGGGGTTGGGACTCGGCTTAAGTAATACCCCTGCAACCTTTTCGGCAACCATTTTCGGAATTTTCGTTGTCAGGAAAGGTTGACTGTCATATGGAGTGTTAACAACTGTCAATATTCGAGATTTCATCAGTCGGATGGAGTTCAATGAAATTTAAACGAGTCGACCGACACTTGTCGTTCAGCGTGAAAGCTCCACCGTAAAGGGGACCACGCATAAAGCCGTCGTTAAGGAGCAAGGCGTAAGGTCCTGAATCCTTCGGTGGTACCACATCCGGGAAGGCTACATTACGATACAGGTTCAACGCATGCAGGGGATCGTCTTGGTTGTATACTTGGGTATCCCAGGGGTAGTCTGCAACGGATCATCTCAGCTAATTTTGTTCAAGCCTCTTTGTGTGGGTATGGGCTCACCGTATTTAAGACAACCGATATATTTATCAAGGTTGAACCTCCTGGCTAACTCATGGAAGGGTCGCATAACGTTCTCACTCGAATGAGCGAAAACACTATCGATGGAACCCGTCAGGCGCTGCAAGGGAGAAAATAGGCAAAATTTAGATCAGGTGGATAAGCTAGACCCCGCTGAAAATCTTGAACGTACAATTAGGTTTTTTCGGTTGGCTTCGATATGCATGCGCGAAAGCTCCAAAGTCTTTCCTGGAGCTGTCAAGTTATAACCGACCCACCCCACTGTCTCCAGATAGCGACCGGACTGTGTTAAAAGAGTCAGACAGGTCAGACACTACTCTAGGAGAGAGAAAATGGATCCCACCTCGATACCGAGCGACCGCGCTGGATTTTCACCGTTGATCCCCATGATGCATTCTCTCTGGTGTGTATGACCTGTGGATTATTATTAGACGCAACGCGACGTCTGCGGAACCGACTGGCTCACCCGCGAAGATAAAGATTGGGGTGTGAGGGTGTTGCTTACGGATCGCTTCATGAATCTTGCGCCCTAATGACGCCGGTTATCAGGGAGTCTTTAGTCTAAAGGATCGAGTGCTTACACTTCGGTCTCTCTTTAGCCGATAACGACATATGGCCTACAAGGAGGAATACGTCCGGGTGGCTGGTCAGGACCTGCTCCGTGAACTGGGGAACGTGACTGTCAACTCATTATCGTGAAGAATTATGAACATCGTCCACTTACCCATTTCTGATTTACTATCGTGTCGACTGGGTCGATATATACGCCAGCATTTATAGTTTTGTTTTGGTTCTCGAACATTACCCCGATTGCTGTGATCTTCCGTCCCGATTCTGTGCTCCATGTTCGATGCGTCGTACCTAGCCGCCGGCGTTCCGCGCCAGGTTCGTTGGGTGGTTTGTAGAACACATTAGCAGCGAGATATTTTTCCTTAATTCCGGGGTGGGACTCGAGCATTTCGAATCTATGTCATTCGATCAATTAACCGTGGGTCTGAAGGTTCGGAAGAAGCATTCCATACAGGTGTCTCGCAACGAGCTCTCTCTCCAGCTCGTGACTGTGGATATGAAGTGTCAGCACCGCGAAGCAAGGACCAAAGTTGATGCTGCCAGAAGTTTCCTTACTTTCCAGGCGACAGGACGTCGTAGGGGAGCGAAGTGTGTAAAAGCAGTGCCTGCTCTACCGTAAGCATATACTACATGACAAAGTATTCGATCTAACGGACCTGGGTACCCTCTGGTTTATCCGCATCAGATAGCCCTCCTCCATGCGTCTGGTCCCCGGTGTCAATGAAGATAACGTCTTGCCCACGAGGCTAAGTCCGATGTAAGGTCCAACGGTGACAATGAGTTTCATGGTGGCGATACATACCGCGCCGGTTTTCCGGAGGTAATCGACGAACGTGACAACATCTCCGATATTTGCGCTTTGCAAGTGAACGAACATTAGTCAATATAAATCGGTCCCTGACACTTCAACTTACCCCCATCCCGTTTTATTTGCATTGTGCCCAAGATACCAAGAATGGATATCGGAAGTGTGGACGAAGTTTACCTATCTTGAGGTGTTAGAGAAGATAAATCTTACAAGTAAAATGAACTTACATCATGCATTTGGAACGGCCTTGACGGAGCCGCCTGGCCACTTGCTTGAATGGACGCAACTTTTTTGGGGATGGGCCATCAGGCTTCGGTTAGAGAAATGTGGTACGACCGAGAAACGTACGCAGCGCAACGAAAGGCAAGGATAGTGTGACCTTCATCCCAAATGTCGAGTCTAGTAGCACGGAGGTGAGGTGGAGAGCAATTCCAAGTCTCTTGAGACTCGCAGTTGCTTTATTCGTTTTCGCCAACGCAAGGGTCCAGGCAATTAGTTCCCGCGCTACCTAGCGCCCGACCATCGTTCGGCCCCGTTTCGGGGACCTTGTTCGGTAGTTAAAAAATTCGGGAGATGAGCGAGTATGCGGTACCCGGAAGACACAAGGAGACTACTTCGAGTGGTTGTTCGGACACGAAGAGGCTGAATAGGGGCAAGCTACCAAAAGTCAGGTTGAAGCAAAATAGGATCTAAGAATATAATAGACGGCATGAAAGCTTTTAGGAGAAGGCGGGAACCACAATCAGTATCGACATAACATACTCACCATCTTGACACCGTTTTCCTGTTTACACGGAGCAGCGAGCGATCCTCCCGAACAGCCGAACAGCGGAAGACGAGATGTTGCAAAGGATTGCCCGTGCACCCTTCGAAGAAGAAACAGGTACCCAATCATCGGGGGCGGCTTCAGAAAACTGGGCTTCGGGCGACCGCCACAGCAGGGAAGCATCTAATGGGTAACGTAGGGCAACGTAATACAGTCACAAAGTTGCAAATTTAGGACAGGCTGTGATTAAAGACCGCTAAAAATGGTTTCTGCGGAGTGAGACACTCGGTTCAGTACATGAAAATATGGGCTGTTTGGTATCTCTCTCCGCCTGGTGGATCCAAGATGACCAGTAGTCGCCCGTATTCATCGTCAAAATCAATACGGTGAACGAGGTTAAGATCAATCGGGACACTGAACTGAGTGCCTGAATCATCCTCGTTGGTGGTGGAATCCCATGGTGTTTGCATCGTAATCGTTTCAAGTCGTGGCTCGGCCTCGGGATGATCAGGTCGGACAGGTCTATTGACCCACAACAATCTCCTCCCGTACGTGCTCGGAACGAGCATGGTAGCCCCGTCGATCCTCGCCAGCATACACTGGTTTCGGAGACGCTTGATTCGTCTCGACTCTCGCGGCATTGGCTCTCCGAATTTGAGCGATCGAATCACTCGCGCCGGAGAGATCCAATGTATTCCAACCAATGAGCGCCATTCCAGCTCGGGATCAGCTTGCTGGTTTGTTCGTGTTGCTTCAAATATGACAGGAACAAGGTGGTCCGTCTGCCAATGCGGTGTATCCCAAGGGTGGACAGTAAACCAGTGCAGTCCTTCCATCAACGGATCCAGGGAAGAGCCATAGGTACGTAGGCGAGTTACATCCGGTGGGTGTTGGATGTAAAGACTCCCACTGGGGGGCAGCCTCCCCCGCAAGTCGAAGTACGCAGCGAATAGAACCTCGTCCGCGATCTCGGAGAACAAGAGGAGGTCATTTCCGGAGACGACGATATCCCATTGCTGAAAGAGTCCCTGGTTAATTCTCGCCTATGCCAGAGAACAGTTCGAGTGGAATCTCACCCTGTTGGCCCCTAGGCCTGTGGTAAGGGTTAAATGGACACGCCGGGCGATATCCACTATGACCAGAAGCACCCCTTTGCCCTCTGAGGATTGCACCACGGCGATGGCAAGTCCGTCTAAAATAGGGCGAAAAGAGTTCAGCCTTGGAACCGTCAAGTAAACAGCGTATAAACCCAACCTTGTACAATTACGCCTGGGGTTGGAAACGCCCGTACACCACCGGTCTGGTAGTCTTGACTGAAGTTGGCTAAGAGTTGCCCATTTTCCTGTCGTATACATTGAATTATAAAGCTGTGGAAAGATGAGCTTGCACTTTGCCCAAGAAGTCAATAGCTGCAGCGGGTGTCTATTAAAGATACTTACGTTTCCGGATCGTAGCACACAGCTGCGACAAGGATCAACATATTTCTGGGATCACCGCTTGTTTGATACCCAATAGCTATGATATGATTGCTAATGCGGTGGGTTGCCAGTTGAATTCCTGTTTGTATAGGGTTATCAGGGTTTCCAGATTGGGTCGGGGATGGGCATAAATCCCAGACCCGAACGGTGCCATCGTCATGGGTCGTCATTGCAAGTTCTCCGCCTTGAATGAAGGCAAAATTTTCCAGATGACTATCGTTCAAGGGGAATTCGAGAGTGCAGTGCTTCAAGTATTTAGGACCGGGTGATCGGAGTTTGATGTCGAGGTCGTGACATCGGAGACAGCTTCGCATAAGTTGTTCAATTGACAGCGACTTCAGCGATGAGTGAAATGAAGGAAGGGGTGGTGTTAGACCTTGCCGGACAAGCATGCGTGCCGCTGATAGCCAATACCCATATTCTCCAGCGAACCGAAAGAGCCGTCTACATGTCTGCGTGATTGAAGTGTTGGTGGGTGAACGAGGTTCGCTGGATGGAAAGATTCCACGCAGCTCACATGTCTCAGGGCAAGTCTTGAAATGACGTCAAGCTCTCCAGTTTCAGCTATTCCAAGGATCAATTCGTATGGTAAATCGATGAGAGGTAGGGATCTGGTGGCTACGGCTTGTGAGAAGGCCATGGCGGTTAACGGTTTGTCGGAGTCGGGCTGAACAGAGTTGAGATCTCCTAAGCTAGCTGGGTCTTTACGCCCTGCGAATTTGAGGTCCTCGTTTGGGTGGGGAGAGTCGTAGGAACGACGTTGCGACTTGGGGAGATGACCCGCGGAGGGTACGGGTGAACGTGGGTGGAGACGCCGTCTCCTCCGAACAGCGTGACTTTCGACGGGACCCTGCAATCGTCGTTCCATTTCAGACCACGACTGCTCCCCAAGCGCAATGGCCGGGTCGTCCGGATCTCTACGAGAAACTTATGCGGCACCAGCCGACTCCTGGGCATTTATCCCAGCATCATCTTCATCTTCAAACTCGTCTACCGGCAACCCGACTACGTCCGGCACGACATGGACGCGGCCGGCCTCTTCTCGGCCGCATGTGTTCGACTTGACACCAACTCCCTTCGATGACTTTGGCTCCGTAATGTTGGACGATGTTGGAGGAAGGGATTGGGGCAAGCTGATTAGCGACGCGCTTGCAGCAGGTGTACTGTCGTATGCTAGTACGGCAGTGGTTATGCCTTTCGAAGTAGCCAAAGTACTGTTGCAAGTGCAGTGGATTCCAAAGGAGGAGGTAGCGGACGCTTTGGACCCCCCAGAGGAACTTCCAGGGACTACAGAAGAACCGGTAGACGAGGACACGGTAAGCATGGGCTGGGGAGCGGGAGATAATGTCGTGGGTGCTAATGTCTGGTTTTTGTCTAAGATGAGCGATACATCATCGTCGTCGTATTTCAGAGACCCCAGTACTCTCGAACCTCCTATCAAATTCGAACCCAGCTCTCGAACACATGTAACGGATGAAGAGGGCTACCCCATTCATCGCGGTCTGGATTCCGAAACTCGTCCGTCGTACATCATACCTGCCGGTCCC
Organism: Tulasnella sp. 424; assembly: GCA_019633425.1. Lineage (NCBI taxonomy): Eukaryota > Fungi > Basidiomycota > Agaricomycetes > Cantharellales > Tulasnellaceae > Tulasnella > Tulasnella sp. 424. The sequence goes on from WSUB01000015.1 coordinate 251,181, forward strand.
TCCGATGGCGTATGGGGTATGATTCGTCGGATTGCAGGCTGGAAAACAGAGGGATATCTCAGTCTCTGGAAGGGTTCGTATACGTTATCCTCTTTCGTTACCTTGACTAATAGCGGTTGGTGTAGGTCAATTGACTGCCACATTTTTGGACGTCATGGTATCTGCTCTTCAGCCCGCAACCCTCTCGTTCCTCTACTCCTTCCAGACACTCCCGGACCCCATTCCCCCACCATACTCACTAGGGACCCTCATTCTCCCAGTTCTTTCGCACACCATTGCAGCCCATCTTCTATCGCCTTTAGACCTCCTCCGCACAAGGCTGATATGCCAGCCTGCCAACGCTCCTTCGATTTCCTTACCCATCTCGCTCTTCCCGTTCACTCCTCTTCGACATCTCATCGCTCGCGAAGGCGGATTGTACGCTACCTACACCCATCCCCAACTTCTCATCCCATCTCTCCTTGACAACACCATTCGGCCACTCCTCAGCCTCTCAGCCCCCATCGTTATCAACCATTATACGGGGCTGGATCCTGAAGCAAACCCTATTTTGTTTGGGGTAGCCGAACTCGCGTGGTCGATCACGTCTCTGATCATTACGCTGCCTATTGAGACTATTCGTCGCCGACTCCAGCTGCAAAGCCGGGCTGTCGGCATGGCGGGAGCTCAAGCTGATAGTTGGAGAACGGCGGCCTGCGTCGAAACTCGCCCAATCCCTTACGTCGGCGTAGTCGATTGCTTCTACCGTATCCTCACTGAGGAACGGTCCCTGCCAACCAGGAGAAAGAAAAGAAGACGCTCATCTGTCAGCAAGCCCAAAGACCTCAAGCCCACACCACCAAGGAGTTGGAGTTTACTGCAGGATACAGGTATTGGCCAGTTGTACCGTGGATTCAGCATTGGCGTCTCGGCCAACGTGTTAGTGTTTATTCTTGGTGCTGTGGCAGGAGAACGGACGGCGAGAGAAGGATGGACGGAGTTGTAATAATCTGTCGGGTAGCTTTTAGGGTTCCATTATCGATCATAAGTTTTCATTTGCTTTGATGGTGTGTGTGAGGGGATATGTTCCTGGAGACGGCATGTCGACATCGACGATGAGGCCGCGTTGAACGGTGTGAAAACGAGTCAAGCCTCGAGGTAGGCAATCACGACCCACCCAACAACCTTCTGCATTTTCGACGACTTTGACGGCTTTGGCTGCAGGGTGAGCACCTTCAACTACCGCGTAGACCCGAAGGATTCGACGGACTAAGACCTATCGACTTGTACCCCAGTTTGGAATCACTGCGGTTTAGATTCTAACTAGGGAGACCCATTGACCCACCCCATCCACACTCAACCACCGCTTCCAACGGCAGACAACATCAACGACGTTGACCAATTTCTTGCTGGACCTATGTCGAAGAGTATAGCTCGGGTTTATCCTTATGTTAATGAGAAGCTAGGACAGAGCTGGTAAGTTGCTGGCATGTGGCCGTCGGGGCCAGTGACGTCGAACATGAGGACTGACCTTCGAGCCGATTCTGCGTAACCTAGGTGGGACTATGGTTCGTTATCTTTCCAAGTTTGGGGTGCCAGTCTGGATACTCAGGCCGACGGCGCCCTCGTAAATCATAGATAACCTTCAGGTACAATGGGGAACCCAAGACAACTACGAGGTTGTGCGGAAAGTAGGCCGAGGAAAGTACTCAGAGGTGCGGAGCGTATAAGAGGGATACCTGTTGAGGGGCAGGGCGTCACTCACAGCGTGTGGTTTTGGTTCTCGCTTAGGTCTTTGAAGGCATCAACGTCGCCAATAACCAGCCGTGTATCATCAAAGTGCTGAAACCCGTGAAGAAGAAGAAGATAAAGCGTGAAATCAAGATCTTGCAAAACCTCGCAGGAGGTCCCAATATCATCGCTTTGCTCGACGTCGTTCGGGACCCCAGTTCCAAGATACCTAGTTTGGTGACGGAATATGTGCACAACGTCGATTTCAAGGTCTTGTACCCCAAGTTCACCGACTTTGACGTACGCTACTATATCTATGAGTTATTGAAAGTGAGTAATACCATTACCCCAAGTGGAATCGGGTTGAGTCCTGAGAGTTGGGCGCATGTTGCCGTAACCCTGGACCTCATTTACCGTTTGCTAACGTACCCTCTCGTCAGGCATTGGATTTCTGCCACTCAAAGGGAATCATGCATCGTGATGTCAAACCCCACAATGTCATGATCGACCCTGAAAGGCGTACGGTGCGATCGTCTTAATTTTCTTCGCGGCTACACATCGAAATTGACCGGTCACTTATCCATGCTGATTAGCTGCGACTGATCGACTGGGGTCTTGCAGAGTTCTACCATCCCAAAACGGAATACAACGTTCGAGTGGCCAGTCGGTACTTCAAGGGGCCAGAACTCCTCGTCGATTTCCAAGAGTACGACTATTCACTTGACATGTGGAGCCTAGGCTGCATGTTCGCTAGTATGGTGCGTCTCCGAAAGGAATGAATTCGGGTGCACCGTCGGGAACTGAATTAATCACGCTTCCCATTTTGTCTGCCGACTATTTGGCAGATCTTCCGCAAAGAACCCTTCTTCCATGGTCACGACAACTATGACCAGCTGGTTAAAATTACCAAGGTTCTCGGCACCGACGAGCTTTACGCTTATCTCGAGAAGTACGACATCGAATTGGATGCGCAGTACGATGATATACTTGGAAGGTGAGTAACTTTTCCGTCTGCTCCACAGACGCTGGAATGCGACTAAACCGGCCTATGCGTACCGCTTCGGCACAGATACGCTCGCAAACCCTGGACTCGGTTCATCACATCGGAAAATCAGCGGTACATCTCAAATGAGGCGATCGACTTTTTGGACAAGCTCTTGAAGTATGATCATCAGGAGCGATTGACCGCAAAGGAAGCGCAAGACCATCCTTACTTTGGTTCGTAAAGTTGTTTGGGTTCATGGTCCGCGCGCGCCACTCGCTAGTCTAATCCTAACGATAATTTGAAAATAGACCCGGTCAAGCGCGCCGCAGTTTCGGATTCCGAAGAAAGCGACGCCTAATCCCTTTAACACAACCCAGATATTCCACACGAGCTTGTAGACCATTTGGCTGGCTGTAATCCTATTCTTCTTTTTTTCTTTCCTTCTCCCTTCCCCTCTCACTCCCACAGTCCCTAGCTAACCGGCGCGTCGCACTTGCCACCTTACCTTCCTCGTTCCCAAGATATTCGGGGAGTATATTCAATCCTTAATTCACCGGCCTTTTTGATGACTTCATTCCTGGCGTCTTGTGTGCGAGGGCATAGGAGTGGGATCCTTTTGAAGCCAGCCTGTGAACTGATGCGTTCATCTCCGATGTCGGTGGAGACTCTGGAGGGGACTCGTTCTGATGGAATATTATGTCAAATTTCTCTGTCTTTGTGGGTGACGTGACTCTAAATTCACATGGGCATGGCCAACAGATTAGCAAGTGAGATACCGTGTGCTGGTTGTGGCCTAGTCCACTAGGAAACACCCCCGATTCTGAGGAATTCGTTAGGGTCAGCGCACCTAGCAATTGCCTTTACACTCAAGCTAGTCTTGATGCAGTATGGAGCAGGTTTAAAATGGCTTGCTTCTACGCGAGATCTAACGATGTTCATCGCGGCCTTTGAAAGGGCTCTCGACTCCGGTAGTGTGGGATTGACGGGGTGGCGGCATCATAGCGCCCCGCGTCTATTCCTGAAGCGTACACAAATAACGGGCGGAGCAAGCGGTGATCGAGAGACACAACCATCGCAAAGATTTACATACATGTTACGAGTTGTCTCCGGGCTCGCTGTAATGCCGCGTCAAATTTGGTTGGGGAGGAAACCAAATCGCGTGATCTCACTATCACCGCCGCCGAACTCCCGACGGCGGGCGGCGGGCGGCGTGACTCGATGAAAAACCAAAGGCGGGGGTGAAGTTCGAGCGAGAGAGAGAGATGAAAAGATACGATTGTGGCAGGCCTAGGAAGAATTTCAGCAGAAGACTCTGCAGTATGCTCTTTTACGTTTGGATAAGTCCGGAGAAAAGGAACTTTTATTGTTTACCTTGGTTTGCGATGGGTTTTCTGTATGTGCCTAGAATCAACCAGAGCCGTCGTCTCACGCGGATCCGGACCGCACCTCTTCACTTACTACGTACAAACCCACCTTTTTTTCATTACAAGAGAGGGCAGCGTGTTCCAGAACCCAACAGCCCCCCGAGGAAATTTCGAAGCAGAGTCCGCCGAGGCTCATGGGAGGGGACCAGAGAAGTACGTGAGCGGCTAGCTAAGGAGCCTTCACGTCATTGGAGGGGGAGCGAGTAGTGTGAATTCCAGCCTCAGAGGGAAGAAGTACGACTCGGATGGCATCCTTCTTCAACTGAGAGCACACGTCTTCGGGGAGGCTTTTCCCTGATAAATGGACTCGGGAGAGAGGCAAGTCCATGTACATCCCTGCACGCAATACACAGAAGCGCAGTCCCAGAGTCCGATACACGCCCTCACCTGCAGCCGGTTCACTTGTGTGGTATTGTGATGGGCAGAATACGATATCTGTACACTTGTAAGATAGTCGCATATCATGCATGAGTGATTGTCCTCCCAACGTCATGAGTTGGCCAATTCCGGAGATCCGGTGAAGGGCAAAGAGAAGGAAGGTTCGCGCACTTTCACGGGCCAGATGGAACGGACATAACCACGGATATAACGACCGACCAGTTAGACTCGTCATTTTTCGAATTGTGCCTGCACTCTGCACCTACCGTCGTTTTCAATCGCTCACTAAGACCTCTCATAGACAGCAAATTATCTTTATTTCTCGGGAAATGCCACCACGGCTACCTACCTCTCTACTATCTGCATACTCTACGGCATCTTCTTCTCGGCTAATACACTCAACTCAATCCCAATGTCTCCGCGCTCGGAAGGAGCTTTCCAATAACGCGACAAGATCGCTATGCACGAGCGTCAACAGCAGCGTTCGGCAACCTTCGAGAGCAAGTCGACCTGCACGGACGGTAGCAGCTTCTCAGCAGGTTGGTTGATTTTGGTTTCTATCTTTGGGCGTGTCTGTCCTCGGACATGCAGGCAGTCTGACATCTTTTGGTCTGAAATGCAATCGGGAAAATGACAACAGCGCCACTTCCACGCCTCAAGCTCGACTGCTGCCTCTGCCAAGGATCCATATCAAGTCCTTGGAGTTGCCAAAGATGCTTCCGCTTCCGATATTAAGAAAGCTTACTTTGGGGTGAGTTTTAGGCGAGCTGATCCACACCTTTCCGTCCCACTATCTCACACCGCGGCCTTGGCCCTTCTTCCCTCGTTAGTTGGCGAAGAAGTTTCATCCAGACACCAACAAGGACACATCAGCGAAAGACAAGTTTATCGATATTCAAGCTGCCTATGACGTATGTCTTCAGCGTTTCTGACGCACTTTGATTGACCGACATTAAACTTTCTTTTTGTTTTTCCCGTTCGATCTCTCCCCCCTTCACCCTTCTTTTCGCAGATCTTGAGCGACCCACAAAAGCGGTCGGCGTACGATCGTTATGGTGCTGCGTCGACACAGGAAGGCTTCGATCCAGATGCGTTTGGAGGCCGAGGTCCCTTTGGTGCAGGAGGCTTCGGTGGCTTCCAAGACTTCGGAGGGCCCTTTGGAGCTGCTGGTGGTCGATCTCAAGCGGACATCTTCGAAGCTCTATTCGGCTCTGCGTTTGGTGGTGGAACGAGGACAGGTCGAAGTCCGTTTGGAGGGGGCCCAGAGATGGACAGTCGAGGGGCCGACATCGAGATGAGCACGACAGTGTCTTTCTTAGAGGCAGCCAAGGGGGCAACGCGAACAGTCACTATCATGCCTATCGTTGACTGCAAGACTTGCAGCGGGAGTGGGTTGAAAGCCGGGGCGAAGCGTTCTGTGTGCAAGACGTGCAACGGAACGGGGACCAGGACGTTCATGGTGCAAAGTGGGTTCCAGATGGCCACGACTTGCAGCACTTGTCGAGGATCTGGGACCACGATCCCAAAGCACGGAGAGTGCGGTGATTGCTCAGGGTTAGGCAAGGTTAAGACGAAGAAAACGGTGGACGTGACCGTTCCAGCAGGTATGTCTCATTCTCGTGACTACCCACCCCTCCAAACTCTACGCCAGCCTCGTTTTCAAAAGGCCTAACTAATATCTGGAACATTTCTATTGATTTACGCCTGCAGGTGTGGAAGAAGGCATGGTGATAAGAGTGCCTGGCGGTGGTGACAGGCCTGTATCTGGCAAGGGGTCTCCCGGAGATCTCCTCGTTCGAGTCAGCGTGACGCCTTCAAAGGTGTTCCGCCGGCAGGGTACCAACTTGTTCCATGACGTCAAGATATCATTCCATCAAGCGATTCTGGGTGGGCGAGTTCGAGTGCCAACCCTTGAAGGGGACGTCGAAGTCCGGATCCCTGGTGGAACTCAGCAGGGCGAAGAATGCGTGCTCAAAGGCCGAGGAATAACACCTGTATACGGAGGGGAGAGGGGAGATCTATATGTCTCGTTTAATGTCACTATTCCAAGGCACGTGGGGAACGAGCGGCGGAAGCATTTCGCTGGTGATCGTGTTGGCTGAAGATTAGCGTTTGTGTTTTTTTTCTTTCTGCCCTTAGATCCCTGACGAAGCGACAGCGGCAGATTCTTCAGCAATATGCTGACGATGTCGAGGGTCGCGCACCAAAGGAAGGCAACTCGAGCGCTCCGTCAGCACCAGGAGCGACGACGCCTCCTCCTCCGCCGGCCGAAGAACCCAAGCCCCGTGCTGATGAGAGGGAAGAGGACAATTCTGATCGAAATGGTACGGCACGTCCTTTGATTATTTGAAAACCTTGTATCATCAGAGGCCTGACGCGCGGGCCTTCCACTTCGTCAAAGGCGGAGGTTGGCTGGGCTGGGCTTCTCATAAGCTGAAGCGACTCTTTTGAGTTGAGTTTCAGAGGGTGATTGATGAGCTCGTTCTTACTGACGATGTATGAATTTTTTTTTCCTACGCCTTGCCTTGTTTGACGATCTCGATGCCCTTTATGCGCTCTGTGTAATTCTGCGACAGGTGAAGCACCGTCTGAAGAACCAAAGCGGCGGATGGCAGGCGGGGGGTGATGGAAGGGGTGGCAGGGAGTGCCGGCTGGAGAGGTGTGCTAAATCCGATAGCTGGCCCGATAGATCTTTGTCTAAAGCAGAGAATGGAATATGAGGCTGACCTTTGTCGGTGTGTGGGATAAAGGGAGATGTACCACGACAGATGCAAGCATGGCATGACTGTCCCTTTGGTTTTTCAAGGGTTGAGTCCCCGGAGTCTGGCTTTGTTTTCCGGTGTACAGCGTATCCTGAGATTTCGACTGAGCTCCGAGTGTACGTTCCCAATAATCCCAAATGAGCGACACAAACAATTCGCGGCTTCTTCTCCTCTGTGCCTTCGCCCCTCCCTTGCATCCATTCCCCCGGGGCTGACCCCATCCCACCATCCACCGACAGTCCGCGTAACATACCCATTCTCTCTCGTCTCGCTCGCTCGCTCTCTCTCTCCTTCAGCCCTCGCTCTCTACCATTTATAGCGGCAGAATGCGAGATTCCCTTGCTCAGATTCCCCCTCACCCGTGTATCCTCTTCCTTCCCATCTCACCATGTCCCCCTCTCCATCATCAGGCAACCAGCAATCACCATGTCTTGCTCTCGACGTCACCGTCCCTACCATGGCCTACTCGCCCTCCCACCGATCCAGACGATCATCCCTCGACCTTGACCTTGATTTCGCCGCATCCACCGCCGCACCATCACTCGCCCATCACCCTATCTCACCATCAAGCACCAAAAACTCTTCATGCTCCAGTACGTACCACGTATGGGATATGTGTGTGCCGCCGGTTTCTTTGTTAACAATTTCTTCGCTTTCTTTCACACGTCTGCTCCTCTTTCGCTCCCAGGCGTGACTTTGCACAGCGCAGGAACCCCTCCCCCATCCCGTCCTCAGTCCCCTGCTAAACCTTTCCCGGTACCCCATTCGACCTTTCAACTCCTTCTCATACACTTTGCGTGAGTGTCTTTTGTTCTCTTCTCACTGCGGCGGCTCGGACCATTCGCTGTGTTGACGTGACGCCTTCTGGTGTGTTTGTGACTTCGCGCGTACACAGTCTAGGGCTAGCTTTGTTCCTCGCTACAACCGATGTGGTACGTGTATACAACATTTCTCCCGACGATCATCTCTCTCTCCGTGTACTAAATTTGCTTTTTCCCGTCGGCTTCAGCATCTCGTCGCTACCAGTCTTCCAACAATTGCCTCCGAGCTTCCCGGACCTTCGACACTGTACACTTGGGTCGGCGTCGCGTACATCCTTCCCCAGACAGTCTTACAGCCACTATGGGGTAAAATGGCAGATATTACCGGGAGAAAGGTGGGTCCCAAAATTATAGGCGATCTTGACCCGCGTCCGTTCTAACGTCGTCTTGTCCTTACCCCCTGATCTCCAGCCCGTCCTTTACTGCTCGATCATGTTGTTCCTTCTCGGTTCAATGCTATGCGGCTTCGCTACGGTGGGTTTCCCATCGGGCTCCTAAACACCGCGCATCATCGCTCACACGCACTCCTCTCTTTGCCGTTTACAGTCGATGACCTGGTTGGTCATCGCTCGGGGGGTATCGGGAGCCGGTGCCGGGGGAGTCGTTCCTATGGTTTGGATCATCACAGGAGAAGTCGTCCCAACTGAAGATCGCGCGAAATGGTCGGACACCCTTACTTGCGTTTGGGCCGCGTCGGCTCTTGCTGGCCCTTTGCTCGGTGGTGTCTTTAGCGGTGAGTCTTTTTCGCCGGAAAAGGGCGGGCGGGGGGCGGTCGTCCCTCGGCGGATTTTGATGGGGTTGGAGGCTGACCATCAACCCCCTTTTTCTTTTGCTTTTTTTTATGTTATTCATTCAACAGAGTCGGTATCGTGGAGATGGGGCTGTACGTGATTTTTCCGTTCCACCAAGCGTCTATACTGACTTTTGTCTAGTCTGGATCAACGCGCCCGTTTGCGTCCTTGCTACGGTTCTCTTGATGGTTTTCCTTCGCGACGACCTTCCTGGAAATGACCCCAGACCGTGGAAGGCCCAGCTTCTAGACTTGAACTATGCCGGACTGTACGTTGATCGCATAACTTTTCGGTTGTGTGTTGGGGAAATGGCCGATTAACCAGGACAATTTCCTTACGGTATAGCGGCCTTCTCGTTTCCGGCACCACTGCGATTCTAGTCGGGTTCTCTGAAGCGTCTTCCGTCGGTTGTAAGTCTTACTATAACCCCCGTCGTACGAGCGAGTTTCTAAGCTTCAAATTCTAGGGGACAAGCCAATGACTATCGGTTTGCTGGTGGTCGGCGCCGTCGTTCTTGTCAGCGCTGGTGTGCAGGAAACTTACACCAAGAAGACCCGCTTCATCCCAGCTGGTATCTTTGCAAAGACTGGAGCTAGTGCGTTTGATATCTTGCAATACATTCTCGGATCCGGTGACTGATCAGAGTTTCTCTCCACAGTCCTTTCGTTCGGTTCATTTTTCCAGACTTTCGCTTTCACCGCGGGCACGTTCTACCTCGCTCTATTCTTCCAGGCCGTCACTGGAGCCAGCGCCATTCAAGCAGGCTTCCTCTTATTGCCATTCTCTCTTGGGTCCGCTCTCATTTCACTCGTCGCTAATTTATACATCCGGAAGAAAGGAGATCCGAAACACATGGTCATTCTCGGTTTTGGCATCTCGTCTCTTGGTTATGGTGAGCTCCACTCCGCCCCCAGTCTTCTTATTTCTATAACAATTATCTTCGTTCTAACTAACTCCATTCGTTGTTGACGTATAGGTCTTATGATTCTTTTGGACCAATCTTCATGCAAATTCATGACTGTATCTATTCCTCTCATCGCTGGTCTAGGCATGGGCCTCTTGTTCCGTTCCCCATTCGCTGCAATGGAAAAAGCTCTTCCGGAGAAGGACCGCGCCCCCATGACGGCATGCTTCTTCTTGGTCCGGTTCATTGGGACCAGCGTTGGCCTTGTGAGTTGCTGTTTCTCTGGGCTGACCTATCTCAAGGCCATATTGTGTTCTCTTTTCCCACCTTCGCTAAACATGCCTCTCTCGCATTGTATCGTTAGGCGGCGGCCGGAGCAATCTTTGACACTCGCGTCCAACAAACTTTGCCAGCCGGATTTACCATTGACACCACCGGTTCCGTGGATTGGCGTGCCTTGGTCAAGATCGCCGATCCCGAGTTGAGGACCCAAGTGCTCGCGGCCGTCTCTGCCGCTGTTTCGGTGAGTGCGGGGATCCGACGCACGGTCTCCACTCTCTTTTTTTCCCCTTCTATTTTGCTGACTTTGAACTACCCTTTTTTTTGTTTCCTTTCCTCTCTTAGCTTATCTGGGTTCTGTGCACCCCACTGTTATCGATCTCTTGCCTACTTTCGTTCTTCATAGACGGTGAGAAGAAGGCTGCGGAGGGCCCTCTCGACGTCGAAAAGCAAGTCCCATCAGAAATGTCGGAATCATTTGGTGATGAGAAGACGGCCAGCCGAGCTCATGATATCGCATCCGGGAGTACCATCGAACGACCTGGAAGCGCAGTTGGGACTCTGGCGAACTCGACTTCGAACTCGGCAACGACCTCAACCACGACGTTGCCGCTTTCAACGTCTAGGGCGGTCGATGGACCGGCTTACCCTGAAAATAACAAACTCGAAAACCCGGCTGTGACCTCAATACCCACTTCAAGGTCACCTTCTCCGGTAGCGCTTAGATCACCTGCGGATGCATCGGCGGTTTGAGCGCCCAGTCTATCATCGGGGCTAGCATCTTTTCATTTTCACTTCTCTACACCCCCTCCCCCCCCCCCTTCACCCCTTTCGATTCCATCTTCCACTCCACCATCTTTTCGTCTCTTCATTACCCCCTCACACACACCCATTCTGGCTACCCAGCGTGCATCCCGTCTCATCCCCCTGCTATCGCTCGTGATCTTTGATGTCGACTTTTGTATTGCTCTCTCTGTTCCTGCGATCGGTTCCCAATATTGTCATATTCCCCCTACTCCCCCCTGGCTATTATTTACTTGTTGTCCTTTTTTTTTCTGCTTTCACTTGTTGTGCTTCTCACTGCTCTCTCATGCCTGTTCATATTCCCCCATTGTATCCATAAAGTAAAAGCAGTAGATCATTGTATAAAGAAGAAATTGTGCCGAGATTAAAAAGACCTGGGTTTACCAAAGATGGGGCAGCCCTTGGACGAAGGTTACCCAGGCAGGTCGAGAGAACGTCCGTCCACAAGTTGGCAAAACAGGTCAGCAAAAATGCCTGACTTGGGAAGGTCCAGGACAGCGGCAAGCCGGCCCTCGAGGAACCGGAAGCCTGAGCCGATCTCTCCCATCCGTACGCCTCAAGTTAGGACCTGGTGTTTCTTCCCTTGGTCCACGATGCAAGCGGCTACTCGGATCTGGGACTTTCTCTAGGCCCCTTGTGTGCGAGTCGAAAGGGTCGTTCTAGGGAAGAACAGTGGGAAACCGCATTCCTGAATTAGGGCCCAAGTCGCGAGGACTTTGGGTTCCTCACATTCCTTTTTGTAATTTGTCCAGGCTGCCTCAAGGTCGACACAATTTAGGCAGGTCGAACATTACAATAGCGGTACAGCCACATTACAGGCCTCAACTATCAAGGACTTCACAGACGGTTGTTTTTAATTCTTTGAATCGGAGTGTGAAATTTGATTTCGTTTCGCGCTTCCCGAGGTCACTGAGATCGTGCCCGTTCGGCATGCTAAGATGGGGGGGAGGGGGGTGGCAGTAAGGTGTAGTGACCGAAAGGTTTGCTCATTTTGAATTAGCCGGCGGGCCCCTCTCTGTCTTGAGAGGTATCTGAACGCATTGATGAGCTGTGGGCTCAAGAACCTTGATATCAGCGGGACACGAGAGGATGTACGCACCACAACAATCTTGTCCATTGAAGGCAGGTCTCTCTCCCCCGAATTCAAAGTCGTTCCGGGAACGCAAGCCGATGAAAACGGGGAAAACCTTCCAGGTGGGTACGCATGACGAGGGAAGGCGCAATTATGCGATTGGAGTCTCGCCCGTCGGGATAGCTACCTGGGTTCGATGGGCCACCATGGCCATGCGTGGACACTCTCTCGCTTATTGGTAGTATGGGGATGACCTATATACGGTTAGACTGTGATAGCGTAGGCAATAAGGTATGTTATTTTGACGTGGGCTGGGTGAATCGGACGATGATCTGGAAAGATGAGGCGGCCTTCTTCGAACGGCTATCAAGTCGGGGGAGACGGGGCATCATTTGGCGTTGACAGACGAGGGTAAAAGCCAAGCAGAAGGGCTAGATCTGTTTCCCCATTAGTTACTCCGAGCCGAGTTCTACAGAGCGGGACTAATCCCCCTGCGATGCAGACTTCTGTCCGACGTCCGATTGCCCCAGGACCTGCTATCGTCACATCTGCTACCCACCAAAAATAAAGTGGGGTAGCAAGTCTCGATGGTGGCTCGTTCCTAGTTCTACACGAGAGTGTGAAGATAGGCCTGAGGGAAATCTCGGGAGTGAAATCTTTTTCCATCGCGGTCTCAGCTCTTTTTCGATTGGGTTCGCTTTAGGTGTCTGACGTAGAGGAACATCATAGCTTACCGGTGACGCATTGGTGGTAGGTTGCTCTAAATCAAGCGGTCAACGGAGCACGGTTCGCTGTTTCGTTCAACGATACCTCTGCTGGCGCGCGCAGCAACTGAGCAAAGCAGCATGATTGCTTAGCAAGGTAGTGAAGCGGGCCAAATGGCCCAAGAGAGCTGTCATTCGCCTAATAATCCGTTGAACCAGGTCTTTGAGGTGTGTTCAGAATTGGCTTGGTATACTGCTCACTTGCAATGGCAGTGGTGGGGCCAGATGACGCTTGCACGCGGATGATGACATAAGCGTGCGCTCGGATCATGGCCTCCCGCGTGGTGCAGTATGTTTTGCGCCCAACGCTCTCGCTTAGGCTCGTTAACGTGCGCTCCACCTCTCAAACTCCCCAACCACCAGCTCAAGTTCCACTTCAGCAGCTTCGAAAACTACATACAAGAAACAGTTTTTCCTGCTTTACGCACCGTGAGCCGACCGTTTGAATCCAATACTGCCGATCTCCCTCAGACTGATAGTCCACTTTTTCAGGGGTATCTAGCAGCCTGAATTAGAATTTGGTCGTGTGCACTTATCTCTAACCCTCTACCGCAACACTACTACACCTCAAAGACTCGAAGACATCGTCTAACACGAACCTACAATGTTATCGAACGTACCGCCGCCCTTCAATCATCAATCCAGCTCTTCCGCCTCTGTTCGGTCCGTCAGCACCACCGCGACCTTTAGTCTGTACCCTCGAGCAGATGAAGGAGAGGAGATTACAGTCGAAGGCGTCCCCCATTCCGAGACTCTGCTTGAAGCTCGGTGCGTCTCTTCATGCTGTTTCTCATGGCACTGGCTATTGTACGTCATAAACGTGCACCGCAATCCGAATGCGGAAGGTGCAACTCCCCCAACGGGAATGACGAACTGGCCATGTGCTCGCATCCGTGCGCCCTTCGCTTACTTCTTCTCGTTCATTTAGTCGTTACAAGACTGAAGCATTTGCAGGCCTCATTCTAACGCTCTTGCGCACGGACCTGCGAGTGAAGACCTGGGATTCTCCTAGTCTCAAGATCAAGGATATCATGGTGGAGAAAGTATCAGGCTCTCTAACCAACGCGATATTCTTCGTATCCGCCCCTGCTGTCGAAACCCCGCCTCGCAAAGTCCTTATACGTATTTATGGTCCCTCGACTTCGGTCCTCATCAACCGGCCGAACGAGCTTTTCACCTTGTACAAGCTCTCGTCCATTTACCGAATTGGTCCCCGGGTCTTCGGAACGTTCGGAAATGGTCGTGTAGAGGAATACTTCGACTCTCGCGCTTTGACCGAGGAAGAGCTGAGGGTGCCGGAAATAAGCCGGTGGATCGGCCGCAGAATGGCTGAGTTGCATAGTGTGGACATTGGAGAGGTCGTCATGCCTACCGAAGACAAGGAGAGTAAATCTAATGTCTCTGTACTCAAGAATTACCAGAATTGGCTGCCGTTGGCTAGGGACGTGCTGGAGGCGTTGGAGAAGCGCGTTATACCAAAGGATCATCCTTGGCATGGCGTGGTGGAAGCTTTCGATCTTAACCGATTGGAAGATGAATGCAAAGCCTATTGGACTTGGCTCCAAGAGTATGAGAAAGAGCATGGCGAGAGCGACCGTGTTTTCTCGCACAATGATACCCAGTATGGCAATCTCTTGCGATTGACCACGAGACCTCCGAATCGCCCCTCTCATCACCAAGTACGTCTAACCTTACTTATCCCCACTTGTCAAGCAACCCCATGACTGAAGTAAACTTATTCGCACTTCCTAGATTATCGTCGTGGACTTTGAATACGCCGCACCCAACCCCGCCGCCTTCGACATCGCGAATCACTTCCACGAGTGGACAGCCAGCTATCTTTCCGAGACGACACCATGGCTTCTCAATCCCGATCGTTACCCCACTATCGAGCAACGCCGGAACTTCTACCACGCGTACATCTCTCCACTTCCCACTGCACCGTCGACACCGAATCTTCTCTTATCGGCCTCCCAGATATCGCTTACGCCTAACAACTATGTCTCGACGGACAACAATCCCAACGTGCAGGATCAGCTGGACCAACTTGAGGGGCTGGTTCGGGCCTGGAGCCCTGCAAGCCACGCAATGTGGGCATTGTGGGGTATCGTCCAAGCTCGCGACGACGTCCAAGTCACTGGGGATATTGGGAGCGAATTCAACTATCTCGGATACGCTGTCGGACGGGTCAACTTATTCCGGCGCGAGATCGCCAGACTGGGCATTAAAGTCTGAAGCAAGTCGGTGCCGGTGGCTATCCGAAAGAGAAGGGATGTTCTGTTCGGACTAGTTGATCGTGTCAAGATGATGTGGGGCTTGATCGAAGAATACGATGACTGGAGCCAAGGGCTGTACTCCCTCTGGCCCTGCCTTTTTTTGTCACTCCGAGTACTATAGTTTTCCTCTCCTTACTCTGTTTTCTTGGATTATGTTGTGTTTTGTATAGCGTATGATTCATATATTCAGTATAATGGATACCCGTAGCGTCATTTGCCCCCATTCCTTTTTCAGATGACTTAATCTTGATCGTCCTCGTGTTCGTGGGTGTCTCTTGTGGGTGCAGGGCCATACTTGAAGTCCCCAAATGCGAGTAGGCCATACTCGGCTCCTCGCACAGATAAGCTGTAGGCCGCTGCAGGGTTAAAATATGAGACGATCGGTGGGATACGGCAAAGGGGTAGGAAACGGGCCGAGCAACGGTATGTCAGCTCAAAAAGGACGATGGCCGAGCCAGAAAGAGACCGGCGGGAAGGAAGGTATGGTGCCATGCTTACCGGCTTCAATCTTCTGTAGCGACTGCGCGGTTACATCCTGCTTTTTTCGGAGGTCCCGCACAAATGGTGTGAGAGCCTCCAGATCTAAAGCGGGCGAGCACAAGGGTTCGTTAGAAGACACGTTGATTAACCTTGGTGAGAGAATAAAGGCAGGGCGAGACAGGCAAGAGGAGCTGTGGAGCATGGAAACGGCGACTAGTTGCAGTGCAACACGCTCAGCAAGAAGGAGGAAGTCCGTACCAGCGTGCCAGGCCCTCACGAGGGCACAGACTTCTAGGATATCTTTCAGGCCCGTGTGACCGGTGCCTATCGACGTTATGGACAGGCGCATTATCTCGCCTGTAAGGTCCGATACTCCAAGCAAGTAGTCTTCGGTCGTCAAGGGGAAGAACTCAAATTGGAAAGGCCGTTAGCAATTTGAGGATGAGATTGCCGAGTCCAAGGGTTGAGAAAACCATACCAGGGAGCCATCCTTCCCCTTAAAGGTCTCCTGTGCTACCTTGTAAGGTATTAGTGCATGATGCTATTGAAGATAACATTGGTTGCCTGCCCTAGTCATCAATCATCTCTTAGGAGACTGACGTCGAGGTAATATGCAAATGCCAGGGCTTCGATGTACTCCTGAACACCTCCAGAGCTGCCGGATTGCTAAGACGTGAGGATTGCGTCACCGATGAATCTGAGCTGAGATGACTTACACTGATCTTGAATACCTCCAGAAGCGCCCAGATTGCAGCTCCGGCTGCATTGTAGCGAAAAGCTCTCTCACGGCGGTAAACTGCTTATCGGTTTTCCGCACGCTACTGGTTCTCGCGGACGTCGTGGAGACCGGTGACCAGAGGCTGATAGCTCCATCCGTCAGCAGGCGGTGAAGAGAGAATATGATCTTCTTTGATAGAATAGTTACATCTCGTGACGTCTTGATAAGCCTTTCTCGTCTATCGTGATGCTCATCGAGCTCGTCACGAAACGTTTCGAATGTCGCGTGGACGGTCGGCTGGGGTTCCACGGCAGCCATGGAATAAATTGAAGACGAGAGAGGAAGTTGAGGTCAAGTGGTATCTTTTGTTTATGACGGCTTTTGTGACGATAGGACCGTTTCCCGCCGAAGGAGGGGTTTCTCCCTCCACCAAAGAGGTCTCCGGTCGCTGCTGTGAGTTCTTTTGTCTTTGTCTTCCTGACCAGGGCACAAACCGGAATACAATCAAAGATCCTGAGGGGTCGAGCGAGAGAGCCTATATCTCTAAAACACACCGAGTCGACGCCTTGCGGGATAGCACGACTCCGGTCACTGATGGTGGTCCATGGACAGGCGACCCAGAACTCGGTCTCTGGTCGGTTTAGACGGCAACAAGCCCACTACGGCGGTGTGGGCGGTGTTTACTTGTTTCTAACGAAAAGCTTTCTGTTTACAGACCTGGCCAGAAGCTGGGGCGGCCCGTGGAGCTAGCCAAGCTGGATTACGACGTTGGTGCTTGAGAGTTTGGTGGACAGCGAACATGGCACGTCACAAGTGTTTCTTCTGAATACGGACACTACGTCGAATAGAGACTCAATGAAGGGAGTTCATCGGGAGTAAGCTGCAGGTCCAAGACTGGTGGCGGGCGAGACAGCGTATGCCGCATTGCACAGCCGCCCTCCCACGTCGTGCTGCGATTGGACTTTTGTCACCACCTCGAGCGTGTCGCTCGACGGACTATCAAGTATTTGTACATTGCGAGGGATTGAGGCTCAAAACTGCAGGCTTCGGGTCGCGGTTTGGTCTCTTGCTGCATTGCACGAAATGGCGAAAGGAAAGGTGAGATTCAAGCGCACGAGACTAGCTCTGAGACGGTTAGCAGTAACATTTTCATTTTATTCAGGGTTGGAAATCACCTAGACTCTTAGGAAAGCCTCGGCAATCGAGAACATTCGAGGACGAGGATCCTAATTCAAGCTGGAATATACTTCTCGTATACCGTCTCATCTGTTTCCCTCAAAGTTTTGGATGCATCTAAGTTCATCTTCTTCAGCGTTAGGGGAAAGCGGTGTTTTATGTGATCCTGGTGATGGTGGTGGTGCAAGAGGCACCACCGATCCCTGACGTGTACGCAAAAACCCATGCAACATAGGCTAGGTCTTTATTAGAGGCCCATCTGTAGACCCCCTCCCATTGGACAACAGTGCTATTGCAGCATGTTGAGGACTGTAACACAAGAAGCATCGTGCCTTACGAGCCAGCCAGGAACTGGGAAGTCGCAGTGGCATATCTCAAAGGTGCTATACGCCTCCACCACTCCAAAATTATCTGGCATTGAAGTGGAGTCTCCAAGGGGTTGCAGTGATGCTTAGATTCGTTTTTTTGGAGGCTGGCTATTCCGAGAAGGGGGAAACGAAATGGTATTCACACTCAAATTCTGATCCTTGAAATTGAAACACTAGATCATGTGAGTTTAAATGACAATCCTGCTCAGTTCGTGCGGGTAGGACTGGAGGAGGGCTGAGGCGTACATACACCTTAACCAGCAGGAATTCCAACAAATATCTACCGGCGAAGTGCCGTGGGAGTTTTCTGTTCCCCGCTATGTGGGATTTCTTTCTCGACTGAGCAGCCCCAACCACCCAAATAGCTATTGCAGAAGGTATGGATTATTTGACAGGGTTAGGTTTCCTTTTAACTGATTGATCGTATTGATAGGCACGCAGAAGTCTCTTCTAACTTGCTGGTCTCTGTTCACTTCCGAATTGAACCCGCCAGAAGTTGGCAAACCTCCTCTGCCCGGGAAGTCGCACGTCGTAGGCATGATGTACGAACGCGGCGGGTCATCCCGGAATAGGAGAGATAGAGACTACGAAGACGACAACTTGGGAATGGCACCTGCAGCCCCGGAGGACGATTACTACCGCAGCCGAAGCCACCGCGACACCTTCCCTTCATCTTCATCCCGTATTCATCGAGAAACCGCTTCTCCCCGTCACTCAGATCGCTACTATGCAGAAGAAGATCGCTCACGGCACTCCCGTGCGCGGTCACCGTACACTTCTGAAGAACGTTGGGCTCCACGGGAGTCGAACGTCTCTTCGGCACACGCAACATATCACTCTTCGACATCCTACAGCCGCTCTCACGACGATGGGTATGGGCGAAGGGCTACGGATGATCCCTACCGTGCTACATATCAAGAAGATAATTGGCAAAGCCGGCATGCTGTAAAAGACAGGGACGATTATCATTCGGCAGCGTCTTCGTCTGCAAACTACAACTCCTGGGATCGACATTCGTCGTCGGCCTACCCAAACGCCGCGGTGGACCACGATGAGAGAGCAGGGCATTCTCAGGCTGCATCCTCTTTCGGTCAGTCCACCTCGCACAGCCGAAATTATAATTGGAGGGGTGAAGATGACCGGGTGGAGGCGGCTAAATCTGTGGACAGGCGTTCCGATAGCCGGGAGTGGACCCGAAAGCGAGAAGATGATCGCGAGTGGGTTCGAGATACTCGGTACGACAATCGCCATACTCGGGATACCTGGGAGTCAAGGGCCACTTACCCAAGCGAGCCTTCATCCACCACATCAAAACCCATGCCAAAGTTTGCTCCCGGCCCAAACTGGAAAGGGGACGACACTCCTGCAAGCAATCGCTCCGGTAAAGGGCCATGGAAAGGGAAAGGACAATACGAACGAAAGAAAAAGGATAAAGACCAAAGTCGGGATCGGATACCCAAGTCCAACGACAACGATTTTCGTGGGAGAGATAACGGTTCTCCACCAAAGAAGTAAGCAGGTGCTGCTATCCGTTTGATAGCCTTGTTAATTAACGTTTCTATAGGTCGACGGGTCGATCTAAGAAGCCTCGCAAGCGCCAACGATCGCCTTCAAGAACATCAACCTCACGGTCTCGATCTCGGTCTTCATCCATATCTCGTGCGGGGCAGTCTACTCCCAAACGACGGCGACGAACTAGCACGAGTCCTGATCGAACCTCTCACACCGACCGTTCACCACGAAAGACGAGAACTCGAGACCGATCGCCTTCGCCAAAACCTGTCAGGTCTGAGGAAGATCGGGGCCGTGATCTGCTCCGTCGCTCCCCGCACAATAAAAGCCACAGCCAGTCACGGAGTCGAACGCGCAGCATTTCGCCAGGTCCTTCAAGCCAAAAAGATCGGCGACAGGTAGAAGACTCGGCCCCCCCTTCACCTAAGGGGCGCCGTCGTTCTCGCTCATATAGTCGTTCTCGGTCACCACCGTCTTCTCCTCAAACGTCACTGAAGACCAATGGGGCGAGCGGAGCTAAACACGTGAGTCTCTTTATGTTGGCCAGCGGTTCCACACTAAGAAGTCATGCATGCTTCCAGCGTCTTCCTCCATCGGGTCCTCGAGCCGCCGACCTCATGAACGCCAAATTTCCTGTTCAATCCTCTTTCACTGGGATGTCCTCCTCTTCTGCAAATGTTGCAGCCGCATACGGTCGAAGACATATGGTGTTGGGGGAACCGCCGCCGGGACCCCGTGCAGACACCAGGGCTGGTCCTAAACAGATAGGCTCGGCCAATTCGGTGCCCACTGGGCCAAAAGGCATGTATCCTCCACAGCCCGCTGGACTAGCGACCGCCAACATGAAGTCCGGCGATTCCATTCCCGGAGGAAAACCCACTTCATCTGGTCGTCCTGGATTTCGGCCAATTGGAAACTACGGTAAACCCCAAGGCAATTCTGCCATGAAACGCTTCTTTCCCAACGAGGAAGAAGCATTGGAGGAAACGACCCCAGCTGACGAGGAGGAATCAAGAGGAGGAGGAGAAGGGTTTGGTATAATTCCGTCAAGAAAGGCGTCTCATGGAAAGTCTCCACCAGCGATTTGGCCTCGTCCTGCCTCACATACTACATCCCCATCTACTACTCGCTCCAATGCGACCAAGTCACCAGAGATCCCGAAGGGCCCCAAGTACTTACGGGAGCGGGAGCGGGATATTTCCAGTCCGCCGCAGGACTATCAACGAAGTGGACTGACCCCCCCTTCCGCCTACATTCCACGACGGACGAGTGGGCAGCATGACTCCACGGAAGACGATCGCGCACGAGTTGAAGCAAGCCCTGCCGTTAAGGACATCAGTTCGGCTCCAGCGGCACCGCCTGCGGAGCTTTATCAGCTCGTAAACCAGGTGGGAGAAGGGACATTCGGCAAGGTGTACAAGGCGAAGAATGTTGTCACCGGCAATCTCGTCGCATTAAAGCGCATCAAAGTTGAAGCCGAGAAAGACGGCTTTCCCGTTACTGCGCTTCGCGAAATCAAATTGCTTCAGTCTTTGTCCCATCCTAACATTATCTTTTTGCATGAGATGATGGTTTCCAAAGGCAAGTTTTACAGCAATATCGGGTGGTCATTATGACTTAAGGTTCCCCCACCTAGGCAACGTTTATATGGTGTTCGACTACATGGAGCACGACCTAACCGGCGTCCTCTCTCAAACTCAATTCAACTTTGAGCCTGCTCACTTGAAGTCCTTGTGCCATCAAATGCTCCGCGGCCTCGAATACCTACATCAAAAGGGCGTGGTACATCGAGACATGAAAGGATCCAACATCCTCGTTAATGGCCGTGGCGAGCTGAAGTTGGCCGACTTCGGCCTAGCCAGAATCTTCCAGAAACGTAGGAAGAATGACTATACCAATCGCGTCATTACCCTTTGGTATCGGCCTCCAGAGCTACTGTTGGGAACTACAGTCTATGGTCCGGAAGTTGACATGTGGAGCGCAGGGTAAGTTACCGATTGCAAAAGTACAGTCTGCGTAGCTTAACTTCCGCTCTTTCAAGGACCATCATGCTCGAGTTGTTCACCAAAAAGCCCGTTTTCCAGGGGAACGACGAGATCCATCAACTAGAAGTTATTTACCGCATCTTAGGAACGGCCACCATAGATCGCTGGCCTGGTTTAGCGGACATGCCTTGGTATGAATTAGTGAAGCCAAAGGAAATTTTCAGGAATTATTTCCGCGCAGCCTTTCAGAAGTAGGCCTTGCGTCGCCACATAGCTTGGTCCGAATCTAACATGTTTTTCCTCAGGTACATGTCCCCTGCGGCTCTGGACCTTGCGGAAGGGTTGTTGACCTATGACCCAGAAAAGCGCCTCACCGCATCCGATGCTCTCAATGCGCCCTATTTCGTCACTGAGGATCCTCCAATGGCCCTACCCGTTGGGTAAGTGCTGGGACTTGCAATGATACTGGATGTATGGGGCACTGACTTATAGCCATAGCCTAGCAAATGTTGAAGGCGAGTGGCACGAGTTAGAGACGAAACGGGAGCGAGAAAAGAGACGAAGAGGGAAGAAAGAAGAGTTGCCGTCTGGAGCGAATACCCATGAAGCTCCAAACGGCACCGATTAACATATGTAATATCCCCAAAACCTTTTGTACTACACTTCCTTTGTTCATAGCCGACGCACTTTAGTTATTGTCATTTTTGGATGTCAAAAGGACATGCGAGATGAAGTCACGCAGTGGACTCTCGAATCACACACGCTCCCGTGAACTGCATTTCGGAAATAAACAAGTACACTCTTCGAACAGATATCTGACTAACTACTTGATGAAAGGCATCAGTCTACCCTTTTGTCTGCACGGGGGCTCAAACTGGTCCTAGCTTGTGCTGGAGAAACAGATCCGTTACCGTTGGCATAAGGAGAAAGAGGGGAGCTGGGAGAGTAGGGACCCGGGCTCCTCTGTGGGGTGGATGGAGAGTGTCCGTTTTGGCCTAAAGGAGCCGACAGGTGCGGTCGCGTCATTGACGCCTGGGGGCCAGGGGTGCCTGGGGGCAGTGGTGTTGATGGGAGAGGAACCTGGGCAGGGGCAAGACCGTTCGCGTTGATGGGTGTTCGAGGGTACCCGCCATTCATCGGGGTGGGTGGATACCCGTTCGGAGACATGGGATACCCGTTGACGGCCATTGTGGGGGTGCCAGAGTATGGGCTGAAGTTTGCGCTGTACGGAGAGGCGCCGTCGATCGTCCAACCGCTGGGACCAGTCGCCCGTGCGCGAAGCTCTCCACCAGCCCATCGCTTGCTGATGCTGGTCTTCCTCATTCGGCTGTCATCAACCACCAGTTGATCATCATTGTCCTTGCCGACGACGACGGTCGCGGCCTTGGCAGTGATCTTGAGAGCCCACTGTGCGCAAACCCAAACTCCACCGACGACTCCACAAAGACGAAGGAGGAATTGGGTGAGGGAGTGGGTTCGTTGATAGACGGTCATCTCGATAGGATCAATGTCGAACTTGAAGAAGATTCCGGGAGTGCCGCGACCATGAATGAGGTTCCGGCGATAGCTGTTCACGCTGTATTGGTTCGTCCGTACGGGTTTAGACCTGGGTGCGTAGTAGACAGTCGGGACAACTTGGATAAAGTATTGGAAAAGCGAGAAAGCTGGTAAAAGCAGCCCTTGATCAGCACCCCGCATTAGAATATCGAAAGCTCCCTTACGTTCGTCCGCAACTTCATACGTGTAATCCAGAGGCTGCGCAATATTGGGGAAGTATGGACCAAAAGAGAGCTCGTTGATAACATGGGTAAGATTAATCACTGAAACCCCAACGATTAATCTACAGCTGGCGGACAGAGACGCGTTACTCACATTTATGGTCGACGTGCTCGCGGCTGGCGTAACCATGTCCAAGTGTCGTGATGTGGAGGTTACCTGCAACCTGGTTAAGTTTTGACACTTGACCCCAGCAGCCAAATAACACTCACCGGTGACCCGCTTTACTTGTGCAGTGCCGTATATCCTGCATGCGTCGCCTGAAGGATAATGCGCATATTGTATTTTCTCGGATGACGATTGGGCTTGCAATGCAGCGAAGAAGCCCCCAGACCGCTTCTTGGCAGCGGTGACAATCTCGGCCGTGGACTGACGTTTACCATGATCACTACAGACCACTGAGTTATTACCATATTCAATTCGAGAGTTTAATGTTGCTTACCTGAGTCGATGAGCTTGTTTGGCGTCGAACGTCGTCTGCAGGGGGTTACACGTCAGCTTAGCGTTTTCCCCTAGAAATTTAGATGTACAGACCCCGTCTCGTCTGAAACCGTTACTCATATGCAAACGATCTCCAGATGCATCTCGGACGTCAACAGAGAGTGCTGGAAAGCGCAGGTCAGCACCGGTGTACTACAGTAAAGGTCAGGGTCGTGGTCGCTTACTTCCGCAAGGCATATTGACGATCATGTCCAAGTTAATGTCCAAGGTATCTTTGTAACGCCTATCAATGGCGTATTCGTAGTCTGGCCAACCCCACAAGAACTCTCCGACGTCGTTTAAGCTTAGAAGAAAGCTCATTCCAATCACGACCAGCGTGGCCAAGGCACCGAGTGTGGTGTGTTTCGTGTACGACGTGGCGACTTTTGGGAACGCATCGAACTCGCGGATGGGTGCAATGGTGTCGAGCTTGTCTAGCAGAGACTTGTCTTCGTTGTCGTCAAAGGAGGCCATCGTTGAGAGGCAGTTGACGGGTGCCCGTTTTGATGTCCGGAAGTGGACTGATGGTGGGTTTTGCTGAGGACTGGGATTGAAATATGAGCCGAGGAGAAATTAGAGAACGTGGATGTGAGCGGAAGTCGCCCGGCGCTGCAGAGTGGACTACGTGTCAGGATATGAGGTGCTGAAGGATTCTTGCGAGGTCCCGGCAGGGAATTTCCAGCAAAGCCGATGCAGCGGATATAACTTTTGGCTCCCCGATATTAGTTCCGTCTCCGCGCGGCAGCGAACACTCCTCTCGCACAGCTGACCCACCCACGTAGAAACAACTCAAACCCGCGAACACGCGTGTCTGAACAATATGAATTAATCCAGGTTGAATACTAGTAATCAAAAATATGAATTTCTTGTGTCTCCTGGTCACTACTCTTCATGCATGCCAGCATCCCCCACTCATCGCAAAACTTGAGCATTGACATGGTGCTGGAGATATGGAGTGGCAACTGAAGTGGCCTGACAGATTTTGCTGTCTCCTCTTGGTCGAAGGGCTGCCCGACGAATGGTAACGAGACGATCTCTACCACCGGGGTTGTCCTCGTCGCCTCACTTTCCCTTCCCACCTCAACCGTATTTCCAACCGGCACTATCTGCTGGCGGGACCAAAACGCGTGACGGGCACATGTGCCAACTTCGTACTTGGTCCAACCACTTGTCATCCCAGGCTGCAAATACCTGCCATGGTTGTAGTAGCTATGACCCTCCACGAAGGTTTCAAGTCCTCTGACCTCCTTATCGCGTTCAAGGCTGGACGTTTTGAGGTGATTAATAATGCCTTCTGCGTCAATCCATGCAAGCGATGTGAAGGCTTCCTGGTTCAAGTCGCCACTTCTCACCGGCACGGCTTTCGCAATGAGGGGAACCCGGTTGGCCGAAGAGAGGTTAGGAGTGCCACATATGTGAAGTGGCATCCAAATGCAATTCGAAGGGAGCGGGATAGAGGGCGTGAGATCGACTAACCCCTGAGCATCCGGAGGGATGCGGTTTGAGGGTTGGCCCAGCCGGAATTCCGCTAAGGGTTGCATGTACTGCGAGATGCTGAAGTAGGCGTAGAGCTCCAAACTCATTTCCCGAGTGAAGCGATAAAGAATAATGTCATCGTCCTCAACTGTAAAGTCGAGCTTAGAGGAACTCTCGGGCTACGGGTCAATGCCGGTGAGCCAGGACTGAGCGGCAAGCATCTCCTCGACAGATCGACTTACCGTTACGTCAAGAGATGTGTCCTCCAGCTGAACGACGAGCGATTTTTTGTAGTCGATAGCTATGAGCGTCGTCATTTGCTCGCCATGTATCTCGCCTCTTGTCGAGCCCTGCACGACCAATAAATCTCCTCGCAAAACAAGCGGTTGAGCGTAATCGATTCCAAATGTGACTCGACACAGTTCCTTAGGCGGAATTGGTTCCTTTGATCCGTCACTGAAATCGAAACGAATGATCGCTACAGTTGTTTGCCGACCGGGAACTCCAAAAGGGCTGCATGGTCGGATAAAGTGTCAATCGATAGAATACTAGTTATGCACGATTCTACACTCACGAATATGAGGATATTCCGACGATCAAATACCTTCCATCATCGTTTCTTAGTCGAAAATCAAAGACATCCACCGGGAACCCGGCACGATACGTGCTGATATGGGAACCCACTTCGGTCGGAGTTTGGGGCGAAGGTGACGAAGTTGTCAGCTCACTGAGAGTGACGGCAGCACTCAGATCGTAGATTGATATCATTCCGTCGTCCTGGATGGTAATGCCTAGTTGCCCTCCAGGGAGAAACCCAAAGTGACTGAGCCACTCCGATCCCTGAGGCATGAAGAACGCGCGGTGTCTTCGGTAACGAGGGGTGTCCGATTCCAGATTCCGTTTGGTCTTGAGATAGCGCATGCAGATATTTCTTGCCTCGACAGCGCCAAGTGTTTCAAGGTTGCGGAAGGCTGGCAAAGGCAGCGGATCAAGGCGACGGGCGTTCCTTGCAACGATGATCCAAAATGACGATTCATCGGAGAGCTCATATAAAGAACGACAGGTCTGAGGTGTTAGAGGACCCGTCAGACTAACAGCACAAACACCGTTCGTGCATAGGCTTGCCTCTCGAAGCGATACCGCGTCCAGGGGGCCGATTTCGCCTAGTTCTAGAATTGAAAGTAGAACATCTTCTGGTAAGCTTTTAAATGTAATGGCCATAGCGGACGCCTTGAACCATGCCGCTGGGAGTTGATAGCAGTGAGTCGAGGGAGATTACGTCCAGTCTGCGGATGCTGAGTCATCGTCTCCGTTATTTCTGGAAGAACCGCACAGCCGGATCGCCACTCTCCAATTTAACCTCGGCGCGTACTGCGTCGCCGATAGGATGAGTGACGGCAAGGGCCCATCGCTCAGCCTGGCCGGATAATCGTTCCTGACCTTCCTTTAAGGCGGCAGCGGAGATGGTCCAACTATCGCTCGCTTATAAAAATAGCAAAGTTATCTTCAGATTTCATTTATTGAATAATCTGATCCAAGTGAAAGTGAGACCGGGAGGTGGTATATGTAGCTCGAGGAACGAGTGCCCATTTCAAGAGATGCTGATGCTCGTACACCCAAGAATTCCCCCCCTCGTCGCAGAGATTTACTAGTATAACCCTCTGATTACGGCCTAAGGGAACGCGTAGCAGCCGCGAAGATTTTGACGCCTCGCCAAAGTCATCTCCTACAAACAACAGCGTGACCATATGGCTCTCCGCCATAGGCACACTCCGCCCTTGAATGGGAGTCCCATCCTCCGTCGCTCCTTCCTCTCCGCGAGCGGGAGTCTCTTGGCATATCCACCAAACATGGCGACCGCATGTGCCAACATTGGGGGTTTGCCACCTAAAAGCTACTTGAAGCTTGCTATCCAAGTAGTATCCATGGCTTTGAATAAACGCTTCTAAGCAGGGAGTTTGCCCTCCCCGCGCGGGTCCAGCCACATCAGTAAGGTGGTGTTTTATAGATCTGCCCTAACACCAGCCTGGGGTTTACGACGGCGTTGTAAAGTGGGTGAATTGGGAGTGTCCCAAATGTGAAGAAAGGCCCAGGAGTGATCTGGAGGAAATGGTGGCAGGGCCAGATCTATGGTTGCCCACGAATCGGCAGGGATTCGATCTGGATGGTCTCCGCTGCATGCGTGCTGATACGTTGAAGTAAGCGCAGACTTCGAGCTGATTTCGGTTATAGCGGCATAGATCAATGGTGTCATCTCGAATAGATACGTCAATACGGGCTCGAAAGGGCTCTTCTGGAGCGTCTGGCAGGTCGTGGTCATCGTCGGAATCGAATAGGACAATGACGATACTGGTTGGAGCCCCTTCTAGCCGGTCACATGCCGTGCAGCGCCTGAGCACAACTCGACAATCTGCATTCTGTTACGAAGCGGAAGTCCACTCACGATCTGAACGAAGCCATAAAGATCCTCTTCAAAATCCGGAAGTCGAAAACCAGGACTACAAACCCGACGCAATACGAGCCCACGACGCGCCCTGCTCCGCTGTATCGTGCGCTAGACCATCCGGCAGGTGACGGTGGTACTGAGATCGAACACCGGTATCATCCCATCCGCCTGAACGGCGAAGACCCATCTCTGACCAGGAGGAACCCAAAGCGGGTCAAGTAGCCTACATGGAGCCATGTGGGAACGAAATAACTCGATGCCTTTTGAAAGGAGGTTCATTATACTCTAGATTCTTTGAGATGGCCAACTAAGAGCACCTCTGCTTCGGTAGCGCTCAGCGTTTCGAAAGTCCGCAGGGGCGGCAAGGGCAATGGATCATGGCGGCGGACCGTCCTTTCCGACAATATTCCAATATGATGCTTGCCCTGAGAGGCGGGAGAATGATTTGCACGTCTGAATTATCCACGAGGTAATTAAGACCTTCGCGCTTCAGTCTGGGGTGACGTAGGCAAGCAACCTATCCAGCGTAGCAACAACGCGTCAGCCGCATCACTGCTGCCCCAGTTCCGGCAGGGACTATAAGTAGGACATCCTCCGGTGAAGTCGCGAAGGTAAGCATTGACGGCGAAGTGGTTGCCTGAACGGAAATGAACGAGTCGCGGAAAAATTCTCGGAAAGCAATCCGGGGAATCATGTATCCGACTGTCTCAGCCACTCGCGTTCGATACTCAGTTCGGAGAGCACTCAAAGCCGTGACACAAAGGGCCCACAGACCAAAGAACTTCGGACAGACTTTCGGCGTCCTCGTATTCGACAACATATACGACGAAAGTATAATAATAAAATCCTCCAAGACAGAGTGAACTTGCACGAGAGCACGCGTCACCCATTTTTTGTTCAGGCGGGCGCACAACCGGCAAAACCCAAAGAAAAACAAAATATTCAACAGTAAAAATGAAAATAATAAAATTTTCTGGGGAGTGTGGGAGAGAGAACGACTAACTAGACGATCACCAAAGTCCGTATAGTTGGAAACTGATATAAAAGGAAAAAAGGCATGGAGAGAAAAGAAACGAGCACGACGGCGGCGATGATGATGATGTAGGAACTCGAGATTATGCTACGACAAGGGGTTGCAGGGGGAGTGGGACATGAGCCGGAGAAAGAAAAGGAGTGACAAGACAGCTGGAATGAACGAAAAAGATGGACTGAGCGGGGTGTGTTCGACGTAAACGGTCGTAAGATCAGGGGAGGCACGGGAGGCCCCCACCCGAACGTCTGGTCAGTCATAGCGCGGTCAAAGCAGCCAAGACCGTAGCTGCGATAACAGCGAAAATCACACCACCATTCACATGTCCAGCAGTCCTGACAGCAGCACCCTCCTGGTTGTCGTGGCTAGTCGTGGTATTGGTCGGGATGGTCGTTCCAGCGGGGACGGACTTCTGAGGGAGAACAGAAGCAGCCAACTGGGGCTGGGTGCCAATCTTGCCGTTTCCAATCATCACCTGCTTGCCGATGCTAGGCACACCGTTGACGACCACGAACACCCAAGCGGGGCCAGGAGGGAACATGGCGGCGTTCGGTGGCATCTGAGAAACGTGCAAAACGGCGGATCCATCGCTGTTGAGGGTATAGGTGTTCTCGAGTTGGAGCATCCTCTGACCAAAGTTGATAGCGTGAGTCGCGTAACCGGTACGGATCACAACAACAGTGGTTTGTTCCAAAGCGGTAGCACCATCCTGGTTCAAATCGGCCGCGGTCATGGTAACGTTGAACATGTCACCACCGTAAGAAAGCGTCGTGGGAAGACCTTGAGGAGCGGGACGAGTCTTCTGGTAGTACCATGGGTAGAAGCGCTCGACACGGTACTCAGTGGGGTACTCGGTGTTCTCGATGACGACGTCGGGATGAGGCGAGGAACCAGCGACGAAGACGGAACCGTCGGGGAGGAGAGTGGCAGTCGAGTGGTACATGCGGGGAACCGTGCTAGCCTCAAGACCGTCGGACACGAAGCGAGAACCAGCGGGCTTGGAAGGATCGTAGATGAGGGGAGTGAGGACAGGAATATCGGCGTAAGAGTCACCCTTGGTCCACGAGTCCGTGCCGTAACCCGCGGTTCCCATATTGGCACCGT
This sequence comes from Tulasnella sp. 424, assembly GCA_019633425.1. NCBI lineage: Eukaryota > Fungi > Basidiomycota > Agaricomycetes > Cantharellales > Tulasnellaceae > Tulasnella > Tulasnella sp. 424. The sequence goes on from WSUB01000015.1 coordinate 280,702, forward strand.
TGCAGAGGAAGAGAGTCTGATCGGGGAGCAAGATGAAGTTGCTCATAGTGCGACCAACGGGGAGGTCATCGTCATCGTGCCATGTCCTGTCAACATCGGGGGTGATGGTGACGCAAGAAGCCTGAGCGGGCACTTGGGTCATGTCCAAACCAGCAGTCCATTGATCGGGTTGGAGGTCGGAACCACCGCAGAAGATCATGGTCGCAGTGTAGTTGTTGGCGGGAGTGAGAGGAAGCATGGCAGTGGCGGCAGAGGCAGGGTATGTCCGCACGGCGTGGGGGACGTCGGGGAGAGTATCCTCCTGGAAGGTCACGGGATCGAAGAGCTCAGTTCCCCAATTGGTCTGGATGAGAAGCTTGTTCGATGGAAGGAGCCACGTGAGGGGGTACAAGTTGGCGGGAAGGGTGGTGAAGAGGATGGTGAGGTTTTGGGGGGCACCTCGGGAAGGGTAGAACTCGAAGGTCGGGTTGTTGTTCCCTTGGTTGTTGACGTAGCCACCATACATGTTACCACCGATCTGGAATTCATGGGTCAGCTTTTAGTTAACAGAGGATGAAGGGCAGCGACGCATACCATGATGATCGAACCATCCGCCAAAGTCTCCAATGTTGGGTACCACCGACGATCAGGCATTGAGTCGTATGAGTAGTTGCAAGTTCCATCAGTGCAAGGAGTGATGTAGCGGATAGAATTGCCACCATCAGCATCCTTGTATGGGTCAGGTCCTCCAGCAGCCGTGGTATTTCCACCAGTTGTGACTGGCTGATTACCGCCGACAATAAGCCACCGGCCATCTCCCAGGACACTACCACCTAAAGTGGAAAACCCATGTATCAGGACCCTGAGACACACCGCCACACGATGAAAAAAAAAAACGAACCAGCGCAGAAAGTGTTGGTAGTCACGTCCATTGCCCTGTACTGGTTGGTAGCGAGATCATACTCTGCAAAGAAAAAGGGAGAGAGAGATGAGTACAATGTTCAGGAACGCGATGGTGACGACGACAGAAGCGCTGCAACCGAAGAAACGCCAGCGCAGAGGAAGACTTACCGGTTGCCCATGCTGGGTGACCACCGACTTGAGCCTCGTTGTTTTGAGCCTTGTCGATGATGTAGACCTTTTGGTCGTTGCCGAGGAAGAGCTGCTGGGCTGAAACACCACTCTTCCCAACGATTTCAAAAGTGCCTGGGCCAGTTCCGGCATGGCTCGGTTGTTGTGCCCGAACGATGGATGGAGCAGCGCCGACCGCTGCGAGGAAGAGTGGAACGAACATTAATGAGGGAGGGGGAGAGGAAGAATAAAAGCGATTGTGTGTGGAAGAGAGAGTGGGCTTTTTGAAGGGCGAGTTGGCGGTGCCAACGAAAAAGGGAGGGGCTGTTGTCTTGAAAACGAGAGCGAAGACTAGAAGAAGTAAGAAAAAAGAGAGACCTCCGGAACTTTCCAACCAAAGAGAACTGAGCGGGGACTGATGGGGGTAGCGAGGAGCGGAGGGGAGAGGGGGAAGGGGAGCACGATGAGGGAAAGCTATGCGAGACGAAACTGCTTGCCGTATAAGAGAGAACGGTCCACGCCCGAATCAGGCGATTCCCAGGGGCGGCCCTCTCTCTCGGCACGCTTTCTTCAGGGTCTCAAACGGCCGCAGCGAAATTCTCAAAGCAATCTCCTTCGGCACACAGACACCCCCACCTCTCTATCTATACATCGTCTTCGTCGTCGCCGCTTTGCTTCATGCCGTCCTAGGTCATCGCTCGGCCCACTCGATGTCCTGTACTGTACTGCCAAGCGCAGAGAAACAGAGTTGCTGAATCCGGAACCGAGGAACTCCGACCTGACAACCAGGTCACCAAGCGTCCGCTGATCGTTTCCTCGCTTTTTTCTTGTGACTTTTCTTGTGACACGAGGATTCATCCCACAAGCAACAACATTTGGGCGCGGCGCCGCCCTGCCAAAAATATACATGCGCCCCCGCCGTCTCCTCAATTCACCTCGCCGTTAGGCTTCCTCCACGCCGATCCCTCGTCACAACCCTTTTTTCATCATCCCTTGCCGCCGCCACTGCCGTCCGCCGCTTTGTCATTGACGTTGCTGTCATCGTTGGCCACGTCACGAAAAATGCTGTTCTCCTTTGCGAGTCAAATTTGTGTGAATATTCCTGTTGTTTCCGAGGAAGATTTACGACTGAATTGGCGAGGTACCTGGAAACCCTTCTTTTAGGCGCTTTGTTCCGTGTCCATGCCTCCACAAGGGTCCTTCTCCCCTTTCTTGGCATAAGATCACTCAATTGCACTGCCTCAGGAATCGTCTCATTTCACTTTTGCCCAACATCGTAAAAAAGATGCATCAGAGAACTTGTACATGTGTAGCGATAGACGTCAATGCTACGTTCGTACTGACAACGGTGGTCGAGCGTAACTCTGAGGTCAGGAACGGTCGCCGAGACTCTCGTGTGGCTTGAGCTTCAATGCAACCAAGGCCGAGCCGTTCTCGGCATTGCCAATTTTATCTCTCAGGACTCTCAAGATCGACCTCAGCGACGGCCGTAGTTCCCAAGTCGTTGCCCAGTCGGCACGCTGGCGGCTGGCCTCGCCGGAGCTCAAGCACAATACTCAAGCTTAGTTCATAAAACTTGGTTCTTGTTGTCTGTCCCGATCCGATCCGTTTACTTCACATTTCCTTGCTGTATTATACCGTCCGGAAAGCACGACTCCGTAGGACGGTCATTACCTCCACGTTAGAGCCATCTGTAAATACCCGCTGTCGCCGGCCATCTCCGCTAGTCCAATGCGCTCTCCTCACCCTATTCGCGTCCAGACTCTTCAGCCACCTTGCAAATAACTCGATGGGAACAAGCAGGAGAATAGTAATTGACGCAGCGGAAGTTCCATACCTGGCTTGAAATCCTCAGACCATCGGTGTCGCTCGTAACGCGATGACCATCTGCTCAAATTCCAGCCCAGACTAGCTACAAACTCGCACCTTTGTCGCTCAAAACAATTCTTTCTTGCAACGGTCCCTCAATCGGGTTGAGCCGTTCTTCCTTCCCCGCATCCCGCGTCTGTGGGTTGCCTTCAGCTCGCACAGCCCATCTACGTTACACGACACGGAGATCTCAACCCGACATGTCTCCTTCGGCATGGAATGTAAGGACTCATTTAGGAAACTTCCTCCCAGGGCCGAGCTTCACGCGACGTTATTGGGAAGTTGGAGGTGCAAGAGGTGCGTCGCGTCGGATGCGGCAACACCGCGGACCTATGGCAAGTATTACGGCAGCATTACGTTCTAAGCTGTACGACGAACAAGAGAATAGGTGGAAAACATAGTTGTGGATGGGTGTGGACTGCGCTCTCTGCTCTCACATTGCCTTTGAACAGCCAACGACCGATTATTACCAGTACGTCTCGTACACAAGGGCGAAATCCTGCGTACTAAGCTACGAACCACCACGACCGCGTTTTTTCTTGTTAGTAGAACATGAAGTTCCAGCTTTCCCGCCGAAAGAAGGGGATTTCCGGTAGAAACAGGGGTCTCAGTCTCCGTGGGCGTTGAATTGACTGACGAGGACTCCGTCGGTAGGCCGAATGAATAGGAAACTGGAGATTCAACATGCACACAGCTGGTGTGACAGTAGCTGGCTCTGGCGTCGAGGGCATTGAGGGACTCGGATCGGCAGCGGAGTCGGCGTTCAGGGGTGGGAAGTTCGTGAAACGTGAATGCGTTTGACTAATTAGAGCCTTCCAAGGACCGCTGCCTGCAGTGTCACCAATTTCGGTTCTTCCTGGGTGCATTATCTGAACCGATGGAGGGGGTCAAGTCTGCCGATCAAGGCATACGCGTGGATCTCGAGAGCAAAGGATTGTGAGTCAAGTCCAACGTTGCAGGGACCCAAACCCCTCATGCAGCGCCCGCTTTCGTAGTTCATCAACCTTGATAGCAGAGTCGACTGTTATAAACGCTGCTAGCCAGCTCCAACAAGCATTTTCTGCACCCATCGACCGCCTTCCCGAAGAGATATTCCTTCAAGTGGTCGAAATGTCCCTCGGAGCCGATTCCGAGAAACCCCTCAGAGATCTGGTGGGGTTGTCATTGGTGTGCCGCCGCTGGAAGATCATGGTGGAGGGCTCTTCATCCTTATGGAACCACATCTCAGCTTCCGAGGGACTTGCCGCCGTTCGGAAGGCGCTACGCTTGGCCCATGGAGTCCCGCTTGACCTCAGCTATGACGAGGGAAGTACCAACATCGACCCAAGGACCTTCTTCGAAGAGATCGGTCCCCACATCGCGCAGTGGAGATATTTGTCCGCACAGTTCAACGAACTTCCGGACCACTCCGCACCCACTTTCACCTTTGCGGAACTTGAAACTACCGTCGCACCGAAACTCGAAGTGCTTCACCTCGGTGCCTACAACTGGGACGGCAAGTCGCAGCGGACGATCACTTTGTTCGGAGGGGCCCCGCAACCGTCAACCCTCAAAGACCTCTGGATAGAAGAGATTCCAATCTCCTTCGAACCGCTCCGCCTATCCAACTTAACATCCATATCGTTGGACGGAATCGCCTGGGTACCTGCCACATCGGTACTCCAAGCCCTTCGCGAGTCACCAGGGCTGGAAGATCTCACGTTGTCTGATTTGAGGGATGTTACTGTATATCCCACCGACGACGATCAGCCCATCACGTTCCTCTCGCTTACCTATCTGAGGCTCCACAGAAATCCAACCCCTTTCACCCGCTCGATCCTCTCCAGCATCACCGCACCCAGCCTTCGCTTTTTGCACGTGAACTGCACCATCATCGGGGACCCTGCCACTGGCCTCCTCACACCGACTATGAGCCACATGGTCCCCGTCCTCCAGTCCATAATATCGGAGGCCGAAAATATCTGCGTGGAGTTTCGTTGGGATGATCGCTACAAGATCAACGTGGGACATCTGAGCATCGGGTTCGAACAGGAGAGTACGCTGCATCTTCATTCACGAGCAGTGGTGAATTGGCTCCGCGAGCGCATGGGATCGGATTTCGCTGACTTGCCTGTCACCTTGCGCCTCTACGAGTGCACTCCGACTTACCAGTACCTGCTACAATTCAGCTCTGGGGTTAAAGTGACCACTTTATCGCTCCACGGAGACCTGTCCGGGCCACTCGGAACCATGATCCCCGTCCTCTCGGAGCCGTCACCTCCGCATGGGTGGCTACTGCCTGAACTGGATATATTGGAGACAAATGTGACATCAGCAGCGGGGAACTGCGACATAGTAGAGGTGCTCCGAGCCAGACATGGACTTGTAGAGACACGTGACGGGGCAGCCGCACTACCGAAACATTTACTAGAGATCCGGCTCGTGTATAGAGGAAGAACAGCAAGGGATCCCAACCCTCTTCCTGACCCCAAATTTATGCAGGACTTGCAAATAGCCACGGACGGTGCCGATGTCTACTGGTGCGGTCAGAAGTGGATTGGCAGCGAAGCAGCCGCGTAGGATATAGTGAAATCTAGTTTATGTAATACCCAATGTCCCAGCTCTGCATTTGAGTTTACCCACTAAGATACATTCAAAGAATCCCTGCACCAGCGTATTGCATTTTGAAGGTTTATTTATGATAAAGATCCGAGCCAAACCATCGGGTGAACCGAGGTTCGAGACGAGTGAGAGCTCATATCTTTTCATCTAAGTAAGGCAGTGCAGGTAACTGCATCTGCTCCGATTCTTTGGGAGAGGGGTGGTGATGAACATGGCGAGTAGCTAACATGTTTTCCTCCATGGTGGCCTCCAGAGTTCCCAGGTTGGCAGGCGCGTATTTGTCAGCAAAATCGCAAACACCACGTAACGTTGACTCTCAGCTCCAGCACCAGGCACTTCCATCAAGGTGTAGACGTGCATCTCCAGAGAGAAAGATCGTGAGTCAAATCTACTCCTGCTTGCATGCAAGGTCTAATCCTGTCATGCAGCACCCGCCTTTGTACTTCATCGGCCTTCATGGCAGAATCAACTATCCTACGTGAAGATGCCCAACCTGCATTCTCTGCACCCATCGATCGCCTTCCTGAAGAGATATTCCTTGAAGTGGTCGAAACTTCCCTCGGAGCCGATTCCGCGACACCCCTGAGAGATCTAGTGGGGCTGACGTTGGTGTGCCGCCGTTGGAAAATCATTGTGGAGGGCTCATCATCCTTATGGAGCCGGATCTCAGCTTCTGAGGGACTTGCCACCGTTCGGAAGGCATTACGCCTGGCCCACGGTGTCCCACTTATCCTCAGTTACGATGAGGGAAGTACCAACATCGACCCAAAGACCTTCTTCGAAGAGATCGGTCGCCACATCGCGCAGTGGAGATCTTTGACCGCCCAGCTCAACGAACTCCCAGAACATTCCGCACCCAACTTCACCTTTGCGGAACTTGAAACGACCATCGCACCGAAACTCGAGGTGCTTCACCTCGGTGCCTTCAACTTCGACGGCAAGTTGCAGCGGGCAATCACTTTGTTCGGAGGAGCCCCGCAGCCGTCAACTCTGAAAGACCTTTGGGTGGAAAAGATTCCGATCTCCTTCGAACCGCTCCGCCTATCCAACTTGACATCATTAACGTTGGAGGGAATCGCCTGGGTACCTGCCACATCGGTACTCCAAGCCCTTCGCGAGTCACCAGGGCTGGAAGATCTCTCGTTGACTCGGTTGAAGGATGCTACCGTGTATCCCGTCAATGACGATCAGCCCGTCACGCTCCTCTCACTTACCTCTCTGAAACTCCACCAAAATCCAACCCATTTCACCCGCTCGATCCTCTCTAGCATCACTGCACCCAGCCTCCACTCCTTGCACGTGAAATGCACTATGCTCGGGGACCCAGTCAGTGGCATCCTCACACCCGCAATGAGCCACATGATCCCCGCCGTCCAATCCATGATATCGGAGGCCGAAAATATTCGCGTGGATTTTCGCCGGGATCGTCACTACAAGATCAACGTAGGACGTCTGGACATCGGGTTCAAACAGGACAGTACACTGTATCTTCATTCACGAGCAGTTGTGAATTGGCTCCGTGAGAGCTTGGGATCGGGTTTCGCTGACTTGCCTGTCACCTTGCGCTTCTACGAGTGCACTCCAACTTATCATTACCTGTTTTTCTTCAGTTCTGGGGTTAAAGTGACCACTTTATCGCTCCACGGAGACCCGTCCGGGCCACTCAGAATCATGATCCCTTTCCTCTCGGATCCGTCATTTCCGCATGGGTGGCTACTGCCTAAACTGGAGAGATTGGATACAAATTTGACACGGGAAGCGGGAACTGGGACATACTAGAGATGCTCCGAGCTAGACATGGCCTCGTAGAGACAGGTGATCGGGCAACCACTCTACCGAAACATTTACGAGAGATCCGGCTCGCGTGTAGAGGAGCAACAAGTGAACCCAGCCCTCTTCCGGACCCTAAATTTATGCAGGACTTGAAAATGGCCGCGGACGGTGCCGATGTCTACTGGTGCGGTCAGAAGTGGGTTGGCAGCGAAACAGGCGCGTAGGATCTAGTGATATGTAGTTTAATACCCAATGTCCCAGCTCTGCTTTTAAATTTATCCGCCAAGGTATATTCAGAGAGCACCTGCACCCACCTATTGTATTTTGAAGGGTTTTTTGTAATAAATATCGGAGCCAAATCATCGGGTGAGCCGAGGTTCGAGACGATTGAGAGCTCATATCTCTCTCCTAATTTCATTCAAGTGAGGCAGTGCGGGCAACTACATCTGCTCCGATTCTTTGTAAGAGGGGTGGTGATGAACATGGCGAGTGGCTAACATGTTTTCCTCCATGTGGCCTCCAGAGTAGGCCAGCGTCGTTTCCAGGTTGGCAGGCGCATATATTTGTCAGCAGAATCGCAAACAACACGTTGACTCTCAGCTCCAACACAAGGCCACACTTCCATCAAGGTGTAGACGTGCATCTCCAGAGCGAAGGACCGTGAGTCAAGTCTACTCCTGCTTGCATGCAAGGCCTAATCCTGTCATGCAACACTCGCCTTTGTACTTGATAAGCCTTCATGGCAGAATCAACTATCCTACGTGAAGATGCCCAACCTGCATTCTCTGCACCCATCGATCGCCTTCCCGAAGAGATGTTCCTTCGAGTGATCGAAATCTCCCTCGAGGCCGATTCCGAGACACGGCTGAGAGATCTGGCGGGGTTGACGTTGGTGTGCCGCCGCTGGAAAATCATGGTCGAGGGCTCCTCATCCTTATGGAGCCAGATCTCAGCTTCTGATGGACTTGCCGCCGTTCGAAAGGCGTTAAGCTTGGCTCAAGGTGCCCCACTCGACCTCAGCTATGACGCGCAAACTACCAACATCGACCCGAAAATCTTCTTCGAAGAGATCGGTCCCCACATCGCGCAGTGGAAATCTTTGACCGCCCATTTCAAAGACCGTCCCGACCATTTCGCACCCGATTTCACCTTTGCAGAGCTTGAAACTACCGTCGCACCGAAACTCGAGGTACTTCACCTCGGCGCCTTCAACTTCAGCGGCAAGTCGCAGCGGACGATCACTTTGTTCAGAGGAGCCCCGCAGCCATGAACTCTCAAAGACCTTTGGGTGGACGAGATTCCGATCTCCTTCGAACCGCTCCGCCTCTCCAACTTGACATCCTTGGCGTTGGATGGAATCGCCTGGGTACCTGCTACAGCAGTACTTCAAGCCTTACGAGAGTCGCCGGGGTTGGAATACCTCTCGTTGACTCTGCTGAAAGATACTACATTGTTTCCCGCCGACGACAACCAGCTCATCTCGCTCCTCTCACTCGCCTATCTAAGGCTCCACAGAAATCCAAACCCTTTCACGCGCTCGATCCTATCCAGTGTCACCGCCCCCAGCCTCCGTTTTTTGCACGTGGACTGCACTGCCCTCGGCGACCTAGTCACCGATCTCCTCACACCAGCTATGAGCCACATGATCCCCGCCCTCCAATCCATAGCATCGAAGGCCGAAAATATTCGCGTGGATCTCCATTGGGACCGCCACTACCAGATCGACGTGGGACGTCTGCGCATCGGGCTCGAACACCCCAGTACTCTCTACATTCATTCCCGAGCAGTTCTGGATTGGCTTCGTGAGCGCATGGGACCAGATTTCTCCGACCTACCCATAACCTTGTGCCTCTACGACTGCATGCCAACCCCTTCTTATCTGCAGCACTTCAGTTCGGCGGTTAAAGTGACCACTTTATCGCTCCAGGGAGACCCGTACGGGCCACTCTGGATCATGATCCGTTTCCTCTCCGAGCCGCATATGTCAATACAGGACGGATGGCTACTGCCTGAACTGGAGACACTAGATACAAATTTGACACTGGAAGCGGGGAATTTGGTAATAGTAGAGATGCTCCGAGCCAGACATGGCCTCGTAGAGGCAGGTAATCGGGCAACCACACTACCGAAACATTTACGAGAGATCCGGCTCAAGTGTAGAGGAACAACGAATGATCCCAACCCTATTCCTGACCCCAAATTTATGCAAGACTTGCAAAAGGCTGCGGACGGTGCCGATGTCTACTGGTGCGGTCAGAAGTGGACTGGCAGTGAGGCAGAGGCGTAGGGTACCAGTGATATGTAGTTGAATTGCCGAACATCCCAGCTTTCCAATCGAATATACCGCCAAAATCCCTTAATCGAGCACCCCCGCCGACCCACTGTATTTTGGATCTATTTTGGGAAAAATATCCGAGCTAAATCATTTGGTGAATTGAGCTTCGAGATTCAGAGCACATGTCTCTCTTAACTCAGTTTAAGCATGCTGTGCGGACAACTCCATCTTCTGTTGGGAAAGTATTACATGGCGAGTGGCTAGCAGGCTTTCCTCCGTTGTGGCTGGCTTACTCCGACTACAAGGAAGTTTGAGGTTTCAATCATGTGATTCTGGCCTGCCTTCTGGCTCAATGACCACATATAGCTCTGTAATAACCCGGAGTAAGGGGTCCCGCAATGAACAGACGACTAATAGGGTGGTACATGACTAACTACACGGAATCCCTATTTCTGCCCATGCCCCTCCATAGCATACCTCTTAGCTGCGACCGTGTTGAAGAAATTCAAGAAAGCCCTTTTATTCCAAGGCATCATCGCTTTTCTGTGTCAACTTCCTATAGAACAGCATCGATCACGTTGGTAAGCTTTCCCATGACAGAGGTCTGCAGTTGTCCTACCCTCGTTACTGTAACAGCATACAGTTCAACATCCGATACCAAACGCTCAAGCTCTCGCTTCCCTTCGCGCGACATCCTTCCAAATGCAGCTTTTACTTCCCGAATAGGGTTGACATCTGGTTCCGACATCTTACGGCTCCTGGCTATTCCCACGAGCTCATCGAGGAAGCAGATGTCGACAGGCGCCCCGTGATGGTTAATGAAGCAACCTTTATCTGTCATCTGTACCCCCCAGGGGATCCGTCCCAGCTCAGGAACCAAGGTAATGCAGAGATCCTCCATGTATCGAAATGGCCATGTCCCTGCTGCGCCCGGCTTGGCAAGATATCCAGCGATATCGTGGAACGCGGTGCGAACCACATCAGCGGAAAGTTCGATGGCGTTAGTTTCCCCCCGTGTAAGGATGATGGCCAACCCCTTGACTAAAGGACAATGTTGGGCGACGATTTCGAGGAGCTCGGATGGGTTTGACTCTTCGTTGGGTCGAATCTGGACGCGAGCCGTCCCAGAACAGGGGCCAAAACGGACCTGCTCAAAGAGACTGTTGAAAAGTTGGATGCGCAGGGGCCTTTCTGCGACGGAATGGTAAATATTGACCCAATGCTGCCCGTATTGAGCCCTAAGACCGGAACGGCTCGCATTAATGTTGAGAATATCTGCCAGTGGTGACTCTGCCTGCAGCGGAGCCTGAGCCTGAGCCAGACACCGACCCGCAAATATGCCAATTGCCACGAAATGGGTCTGATCTCGAGCTCGAGAGATCGTTAGTTCAAAGTTTCTCAAAGCGGGGGCATCGAGATTGTCCAGGAAGGCGGGGAGGATGTTCTCGATCGCTTCTACCATCACAAGTGAGGTTAAGCGAGGTAAATAAATCCTTGAAAACTTTGTGGTATGGGTTTCCGCAGTGATGCAGTGCAGATGAAGGTTTTGGACCGAGGAAACATTCCGAATCAGGTGCTCTAGGGGAGCAACCACGTCCGTATCCCTGCCAATGATGTTTACTACTGCAGCGGAGCTTACGGTAATGTGTCTTGGGAACCGGGGAAGGACACCTGTGACTTCGAGGATAGAAAGTCGGGGTAAGTGGTTTTCGATCCGGATCCATCTTGGTGCTGAAGACGATGCTCCATATATGCGTAGCTCCACGAGGTTTGGCAGTGTGAGGCCACGAAGGCATGTAATGAAATCGTTGTCGATGTTTGACTCCATGTTAAGGACTTTCCATCTGGATGCCAAGGGTTTCAGCCTGTCGATAAACCGGAGCTCCCCATCCCCCCAACAGGCCGCCCCCGATTCAGCTACGCAATCTATCCCGAGGAATTGGTTGCCTGACCGAGAGAGGATCGGAGTCAGGGCTTGCAAGCGTATGTGCGAGGAGAGATTCGTCCACGCGGCTGCGCAGGAGTTAACCGCTTTGAACCATCGTGAAGAGACGTGCTGGATTGTGAAGAGTTGATGATAGTAGGCGAAAATATAATCGGAGAAGTACACTTCCGGGAGACACAGCAGAATGATGGAATGAGAGAGCTCAACGGGTAGCAGGTCGATGGGGGAGACGCCTTTGTGTTCTAGCTGGGCGTTGGGTGCCTCAGGAATCACGTCCACTGAATTTCTGATTCAAGGACAAGTGTCAGTCGTACTTGGAGCCAGAATCTTGAATACCGGATACCAACCCGTGCATTTGGTCGGACCACGCGCGGTCTAATGAAGACTGGGCTATGTGCGATAGCGAGGAAAAGGCGGGAAGGCGATCAACTGATTCTTCTCACGAAACGGCATAGCGATCATCTCGCCCGAGCGAAGTTTGGCGAGAGGCCTATATCTAATCAAAGTATGCTAGGTACAGGCAAATAAGGCCTTCCAGACATTCGTCTCGTCAGTGCCAACCGGAGGGTCTGCGGTCCAGTATTTAGCGCTCCACTGATAGCCCTGGTACGAAACCTAAACGATTGGTACATAATCAGCACTGGACTACCACTTACAGAGAGTGAAACGGACGAGAACGTACTTCTGATCCTCCATTGTAAGAGCTGGCTGAACTCCAAGCTGCTGCGGTGCACTTTTGGTACGTGACCGTTTGCCCTTTGCTGGTGCAGACCTCACCACTTTTCAACATCGCCTTGGTAGACTTGTCATATCGACCGTTTGCGTAGGCCTGAGAGGCATCCCAGAACATAACACCTCCAAAAAAGGCAGGGAAGTTCTTCCACGTATCTTGCACAATAGTTTGAAGTCCGGCAGTGGGAACGTAGCCGCTCCCTGCTGCTCCAGAAGCGGCCGGGCCGCCTATATAGAGTTTAACATTCCTGAAAGTCAACGGTTAATGAAAAGAACGACCGCTAGAGCAAATACGACGACTGACTTGTTTGGAGAAACATAGCGAGCCCAGTAATCCCAGATAGCATAGTTCCAGTCGTCGGTTCCGTAAGAAGCTGAATGGATTGGTCAGTCTAGATGTCTAGGCGGGTGGACGAGTCATGGAGATTACCAAGATTGCAATAATTATTGTAGAATTGGATTTGCACAGCATCGAACGACGCGCTATTAAGGGTAGCTGACAACGCAGCATCCTGGTTCGGGGCAAGTTCGTTAGGTTAGGAGGTCATTGAGAGGCTAAATCACGTACGGGATATGGACACTGCGGAGTTGCTGTAATGTAGTATTTCTTCGAGGCTCCGGTAAAGTGACTCCGGAGACGGTTGACGAAAGCGGTGTAGCTTGATGATCCGTTTTCAATGTCCAAATCGACGCCATCGAGGAAAACATCCCCGAAAGGCCTTGTGGTTGACGAGCCACCAAGGAAAAGGTTCCAAATAGTATCGGCAAATCTGGAGGAGGCTTCAGCTGGGTGTCAACCTTGTCGTGCTGGTTGCGGAACTCACTGCTGAGCCTGCGTATCACCGCTGAAAGAGCTGGCGCCGTTTTGCCCGCCCAATGATATTGTGACAAGTTTGCCCTTGGACTGGCAGTAGTGAATGTCTGATGCCAAGAATGAGCAATTGGCTAGGTTGGTGCCTGAGGGTTCGCTCAAACGGTTAGCGGGCCTCAAATGATCACTTAACGTTGCAAAGCACAATACCTGTGAATGCACCGTTGCTTGACACGCTGCATGTACTTGAAAGGTCTATATGTGGTAATCCTCCCGTGCTGAAGTACTCGTCAACAAAAGCGATAGGGAACGCTGCGAATTTGGTAAGAGGTTGCGTCAGTGTGAGCTAGCAAATAGCCGTAGGAAACAAACTTTTGCCTACCGTCGATGCTATCATCCTGGCAGTAATACGCAAGTGTTTTCTGCCAGTTTCCGGTATCGGAAGGGTTAACGGCGCCGTAAGAATTTTGCCCCCAGAATGTGACGAGGTTTGAGTTACACGTCTGTCAAAGAGCTCAAGGACGTAAGATGCTTAAGTCGTGGGTATTTCGCAGCAAGCGACTAACCATGTCGAAAGGGTTGCTGTTCGCTAACCATCCTGTTGGATATTGTCCAGCACCTGGCACATTTCCATCCGGGAAGCAGCTGAACAAGGAGCCCCCTTCTCTAGCGCATTCTGGGTATACGTGCTGGCCTCCACCAACTACATTCGAGTCCCTTCTGGTATGCCCTGAAGGCGGTAGCGGGCTCAACAATCCTGGGGCTGGACTTGTGTTGCAACTTGAGTGTAGAAGTAGGTCCGAGTGTAAGAGCGAGGAGAGTGCACTGACAGCTGTGCACCCGATGTTTGATAGTCTCATCCTATCCGTGATTAGCTTTTATAAGGAGTGTAGAAAACGGCTGGAATGAGAAAGGAGTCGGAAAAGGAGTGACTGCAGACGGATAGTGAACGGGTCAAACGCGAAAGAGCATGTGCTGGTGGTTGAGCAAAGAAAGGGACAAAGTCCGGATTTTCACTCAGGGATCCTGCCCGACTCCGCGACTCCCCGGCCGAGCGACGAAAATAGCACTAATACCAGGCTAAAAGTTTGTCCAAATGCTACATAGGGGATGATACAAATAGTGCAGTTCGGTCTACTATGTGGGGGAGGTCGGGGACTGAGGACTGGCAGCACCATTCGAGGGGCTCGACGCGCCGCCAAGAGCTGCCTTGAGGGCGCCGGTTGCTTGTCCTGTTCGAGGGAAAATAACATGAAGCGATGTGTTCCATCAAAAAGCTGGGGAAAAGCGGCACACTTACGCTTCTTCTTCTTCTTTCCTTGGCCAGGCAGACCTGGTTGTCCGGGGACACTTGCACTGCCAGCTCCAGGCGACGCGGCATTGCCGGCAGGGGTTCCAGGAGCGACCATCGACACTGAGCGCATTGCAGCCGAGCCCGCAGCTGCACCAGCTCCTGATGGAGTATAACCGGTAGAACTCCCTCCTACGGTACTCGTCTGGGCTCTTTCCAAGCCGGTTCCAGGTGTGGCGGTCGTTGCCCCAGGAACTGTGGACATTGCAGACCCGTTATTTGGGACCGACGACTCCGCACCATCCAGCGCTGGTTGTGTGAATTCTTCATCAGGAACAACAGGGATAAGTGATTGTGGCGTTCGTTCTTCGATGTACTTAAATGTCGTAGCCATGGCTCGTTGCAATGCGGAGAATTGATGCTTGGCTGGGACCACAGAGCCTGCCGGGCCGTTTGCTCCTCCCAATTTGGAGGATGACTTCCTGGTATCCTCGGCCAGTGCTGGATCGGGACCTTCACCTCCCTCTTCTCCCGGAACGATGCTCTGGGCTCGAGCAGAGGGACGCGCTTTCTCTTGAGGACTCTGAGCGACCTCCCATGCATAGCCTGTGCGAGGGGTAAAGTCGGGCCTGTACTTTTTGATGACATCGAGACTGCTCCGGAGTTGCTGGACGCTTGTTTGCTATCCGATTAGTTTGTCAGTAAACAATGGGTTCGGTCAGCTGGTTAATAACCAGAACTCACGAGACGACTAGACAGAATAGTGTATATATCTGGGGAACAATAAATAGCATTGTTCATGATGTAGTAAACGGCCAGGACTTTGGCTAGAGTACCAGAAGGCTTCAGAGTAAATTCGGCAGCAGGCAGGTAAGCCCCAAAACACACCTTCAATCGGACTCTCCCTCTGCCTCTTGTGGATAACAAACAAGTGTGGTGGAGAAGCAGAGACGATTGAGAACTCGACCCCGGTCATTCCTCTGTCAAGTCCCGAAAGAGCAGTCAGCGCCTCTCTTAACCAGGTGACTTGCACAACACTCGTCCGCTTACTTTAATCTCTCCTCCTCATCAAACAGCGGCATCCCAGTGTGCATGTACTGCATCCTCAGCACAGCATTATTCGACGTTGGGTCAGAAAAGATGGACCCCATGAAATAGTCCATCGCGCTTTCCATGGACAAAGTGTTGTTGTGAGCCTTTTCGGGCGTTCAAAACGACCATCGTTTCGAAGAGACGTGAGGACAGAGATGAGGTTCCAGCCAGGATTGAAATGGGATTGAGAGTTGTGGATATCATGCCATGCGTAATTCAGATTCACAGAGAGTAGTACACAGTGAAAGAGATTGCGTCAACACGCCAAGGTGCAAAGTTCAACATTCGCCGATTATCGACACGCACATACCTGAAGGAACTCGGCGTGGAGCCAGTACCTCGTGCTCCAATCCTGCTCAACAATCGTAGCCATGCTGTTCAGAGACAGAAGACTTGGTGGTGGTGGTGGTAGAAGACCCAAATGCGGCAGGCCCTAACGGTGGGAGAAGTTAACCGGCCTTTCCTTTCTGCGCGAGAACAGGGCATGCATTCAAGCTTTTTGCTTTACGGCTCTCCTCCGAAAAGGCAAATCGGAGGAGCCTCGTGGTAAAGTGGCGGCAGCTGGGAGATTTGATAGAAGCTTTAATTATCGAGAAGAATCGAGCTTCAATATTTCGCGGACAAAAGGGTGCATCTGCTGCACGAGGTAGACCGGTAGAATAAGCAAAAGAGGAAGCAACGGCCTACATTCGACAGATCCCGAGTATGCACACACACAAGACTAAAAAGGTATCGTACCAAAACATGAGAAGAGAAGAGAGAAAAAGTCGATGAAGGGCGAGATGCGCGAAAAGAATCGTAGTTGAGCGGGGTAAGAAGCCATGACATTCAATACGGCCCAACCTCATCCTCTCATATAACCTCACTCCGGGGTGTACGTCATCTTATGACGATGCGACGGGTTCTGGGGAAGGAGAAGCAGAGTTGCTGGAGCTGACTTGTCCAAGCTGGATGCTGTTGCCGGTCTCCTTCGTCCTAGGTCCCATTGGTCGCTTGCCCTGAGCAACCTGAGAGGCGCTGTTGGTCCTCGGCAGGACAGGAGCAGTCTCTTCCTCGCCGCTATCACCGGGACGTGGTGTGATAGGCTCGTCCTCGCCGGTAACAGACAGAGATGGAACTCTTTGGGGCGACGTTGATGTGCGAGGATTTTCACCTTCGATGACGCTGTGCGAGGGAATCTCAAGACCATTGGCAAAACCGACTCGAGCACCAGCATCAGGGACTTGGTTGATGGGAGCCATTCGAGGATGAGGATAGGCGGACTTGACACGATTGTTCGAGGTTTGCTCCCTGGATATGCCAAAAGACAACCGTTAATAGCGAGCTCAGCGGTCACGCCATAGAGAGATAAAGCTCACCGAATTTCTGCAATCAGGTCATCAATAGCCCACCAACCCATGCCACTGTAGTTGAGTTTCCTCCACCAGCCAGCCAAGTCCATGGCTCCGATATACGCGTGAAGATGGACATGGTCCGAAACAGGAATCTTGGGGTCGCTGAATGGGCTGACAATGAACCCAATGTTGAACTTGTTGGCTGGGTCGGTTTCGGGAGAGAAGGCGATGGCCTGGCTGGGATTCGGGGAGCCTGGATTGGGAGAGGTCGGAGTGGGGGGGACGGCACCCGAAGGAGAGTTTGAAAGTAGAGTTCCGGCAAGCTGTTTTGCAAGAAGAGTTTGAGAGAGACTTTGCATGTGTAGAAGGAGGGGAAGATCGGAAGAAGACTGTTGGTAGGATCAGGTTGTCAGTAAGTTGTCTTCAAACAAAAGATCACAGAAGATGCAAGAAAGCCGTCACGCCTCAGGGAACCCGAGGGATTATTGAGTCAGAGTGATCGAACCCGCAGCATGATGGTCCCGCTAAACTGCGGCGTCCTGAACCTGGTCCGCACGTCCCGTCAGGGCAGACGGGAGACAGCTTCTGGGGACGCCGATCCTGCCACGTCCGATAGGAAGCCAACAACTGGCACATATCGGGAGCTGGTCTAGCGGCCAAGCAGAGTGACCAGCTGAAAATGGAGCCGGCGGTTGTCCAGCAGGGCATGGCAGGGGCGTGCAAACCCCCGATGACGTCCAACGAGCCACGGCTTCGAAGGGCATCTTGATTATCGAGTTGTTTGAGACTTACAAGCATGTAGATCGATGGAACGTGCAAACTAGAAAAAACGAAATCATGATCAGTCGTCGGCGATCGTCACAATCTCGGTCGAACGCAAGAGCGCCCGTTCCGCCATGCCGCTCCCCGAAAGAGGTATTTGCAATACCGTCTCTCCGACACCGCCTCGTGAATGGAGCCGGAAAGCTGCAGGTGTAGCTTCCATCGTGGAACGAAAAGGTTCACGCGACCCGTTGGGGCTGACGCAGTCCGCGATGAAACTAGCAAGCCTCAAGACTTACTTGAGGACGATGATCAGATGACCTTTGCTCGACACTGGATTTGCTCTCTCCAGGTATACGGTAACTTTTTCATCCTTGTGAACGATCTGAGGAGCAGGAGCACCGTTGTTGTTGTTGGCGTTCCCGTTGAAGAAGGGCGAGCGAGGGGACTGTAAGAGGGAAGGATAAGGGGTGCTGACGATGCTGCAAAGAGGACATCCTGGACGTGGTGCGAAGTCGGCCATCGTTGGAGGTTGGTTGAAGAGGTGAAGGGTTTCGAGAGGTATATGAGTATTTGATGGGTGAGGCGGTGAAGAGTAAGTGAGCCCGAGCTCAGCCTCAAGAGAAGAGAGAGATGTGGTCGTCACTGCAATTGGGAGCCAGCCCCGGACCACAAGCCCGTCAACGCCGTCCCGCGCAGCTTACGCAACTCCGACAATCGAACGCCACCGTCGCTTTCTCCATCCAGTCGACCCCCCTTAGCGCCATCTAAACTTGTCGTGGGCTATCAGATATCTCTGCAGCAAAAGTCCTCGATATCCGTTCCAGAGGTGGGTGTTCAGCGCGGGTGTCTTGGCGTTCCGCTGCCCCCGAGATCCATATTTAGGCGCGCTTGATAAGTGAGAAAGCGCCCATCGCGGGACCGCCGACGTGAAAACCCAAGACGCCGCCACCACCTTCGGGAGGGTTCGACGTCGACTTATCGGCAACAGACACGCTTTAAACTCGAAGAGCCTCTCAGTGTTTCCCAGCAGTGACCCAATGTGTATCTTGTCTGCATCCTGGACGTGAGGCCCATCCATGAATGGCCTTGCTGCCCACTTCACAACCAAGTGCTGCGAAAATTCCCTTGTGCTTGGCTCCGGCTCTTGTGTAGCTAGTCAACCCTTTCACCGTCTACTCGCACGTTGCAGCATCTGACGCAGGCTTCGAGCACGTTTCTCCTGAGTCCTCGGCGTTTGAGATGAAATTCTTTTCCGACGAGAAACTCGTGCATGGAGCGAAGAAATATGAAACCACCTCAATCAAAGGGGGATGCTATCCTATTCAGGACCCGGCGCAAGTCTAACCCAAGATACCGAGTTTTTTATGACATACGAGATAGCTCCAGCGGCATTCATGATTCATTCAGCCGGAATTACAAATTGAGGCCGAAGGGACTCCTTATTTCCCTCCTTCCTACCGGGAGCAACGCATGCCGCAGTTCGAGTGAATAAGGGCACGTCGTACGAGACATTCCACGGGAGTGTAATAACCTGAGCACCTGGCCCAGAGGAAGTAATATGATTCAAAAAACGCGAGATAGCACGACAGCGAGTAAGAAAGCACAACAGAGCAAAAACCCGGCGGGGATAGCGCCAAAGACAAAAACGGAAGTGAACGGGCGAAAGGCTAACCATACAATCTTCGATTAGGGGTATTTGAGAATGTGGAGAAAACCGGTGCGGTAATCTAGGTGGTATCTGAACAGGGATGGAGATGATAATACTTTTGGCGGTGTGTGTCTGTACGAGGTGGTCGTGGTCAACATCGCCATGACGGCCTGACGTGCTAACGCAGCAACGAGACATGAGACCCACCTGGTTGAGACAATGGGTTCCAGCTCCTCTGAGCGGGCAGGTTTGGATCAGCGGGTTCCTTGACCGAGCATCGGGCGATCGATGATGTCCCCTGGGCGGCCGAGCTCGTCCTCGTCGAAAGTGAAAACTCGACTGGATATAAATGCCACAGTGTAGCGATAACGCCTACGTCCATCCTATGTCACCGTGGAGTGGGGACGGTGAACGCAATTTAGACTGATAAGCGTCCCGAGGCCTTGCAAGAAGGCATGTAACGTCGACCACACTTACGGGAGCGGTGACAATTTCATGATCCAGAACGCGCCCGGTCTCCCAGTAGCCTTCTGAGAGTTGGGCCATTACGGGCGCAGATTTCTGCGTGACGATGAGAAACCAGGTTCAGTGGGCAGGCGCTCGAACGAGGGGCGCAACGAGGACTTACAGGGAACATTGGGGGACGAGGACCACTCTGAGATTTGATCATAGCGGGTGTAGTAGTAGCGTAGCGAGATCGTGTGTCAGCCATCTTGAGAGCAAGAAAGTAGGGTGGGTATTAAGTAGTAGCGAGAGGGAAGGGTCGAGAAGCGAAGGGGCGGTAGTGGGAGATGACGTTCAAGAACGAAGTGTCGTGTTCAAAAAGGATCGCTTGCAGGCTCAGAAGGCAACGCACGATCGAAGGACAAAAGAAATAGCAGAAGAACCACCCCGGACAAGGCAAGATGGCAGGTGGATTAACGAAATTGCCAGAAGGGTCAGGAGGGTGAATCGGGTAGGGGCTAGCACCACCCTTCTTCTCCCCGGAGGTAGTCGAGACTAAGGTTTTAGACACGCGGGGGAGTAGTGAGGAGTTTTTGGTTCTTGTGGAAGGGTTCGGATGCAAAGGGCGTTTTCGAATAAATAAAAAAAGCGTGAGGAAAGAGAGAGAGATGCATTTAAGGTTAAAAGCACGAAGGCCCCGGGCCCGTCTGACGTGGACTTGGGTAGTAGCGAGGTTTGTGCGAAAGGCCCCTTTGAGGGTAGGACGACGTTGGCGGCATGAAAGAGCGTCGTACATAATAGTTACTTTAGCAGCACGACTTTCTCTTCCCATGAATGAGCCCGTGGGGTGTCAAAGAAGAAAACGAACGGAGCCCTGTCGACATGTCGTTCGTTGAGAGCGGAGGACGCGGGGTCTCGGAATTACTGCGAGTGTCTTTGTTTGTCCACGCGTTGATCCCATTTTCGACTGGCAGCCTGCCCTCCGACCTCATCTCCAGCTAATTCTAATCCAGGCAGGCCATGAACAAGCATAGTTCGGCACTCATCCAGCTACTCAGCAGATCAACCCATGCCCCACAATATCGTTTATTACGCCCGGTACTTTTTCCGAATCGTCCACTAGCATCCACATCCGAACGGCCATCTAGGCTTCCAGCGGCCGAATGTCGTCGTCACCTAGCCACACATCGCGAGACCCCAGCTTCCTCTCTGCTCTCTCAATTCCCAAATTCTTATGGAGGAAGTCCGAGTAGCAGCAGTGGCAGGAATGCTAAAGGTGGATTCGCAGGAAGTGCAGACACGCTCGGTCCCTTTCCGTTGGGAATCCGGAACCCAAACGATGCAAAAGGAAAGCAGAAAGCCTGGAGAGAACTTAGCACTTCGGGGAAAGTTGCTCGGGGTACAGCTCGGACGACGAACCTGACGGTCATTCTGATCGGCGGAGCTTTCACATGCGTGTTGGCGTACGCCCTGGCCACGGAACTCTTCGCCAAGAATTCGCCTACCCGGTTGTACGACGACGCATGTCAGAAACTGAATGCATCCCCAGAGGTGAGTGGAGATTGAAATGAATCAGGACACGGTGACGCCCGCCTTTGCCGACCCCATATCTTTTTTTTTTGTCTTATTATTCATCCAGATTGCGCGGTATCTGAATCCACCACTCAAGTTCCATATCAACGCACCCTCGCCTAGCGCGCCACGGCACCGCAATAGACACGTTTCCTCGCAACTCGCCGTCGATTCATCTGGCCGAGAACACCTTCTCTTACACTTCTACGTCGAGGCTGCTCCTCCGCAATCATCTGCCCCCGAGGCCGAAGGCTTGCCGGCCCTGGCTGACCTCACCTTGGATTCCGTATACGAATGGTCAACAGAGACATGGAACGACGTCGTCGACTCATCGAAACGAGCCTTTGCATATCTCGTTGGGATCCGGCTGCAGCCTGATTCGCAGCAGGCTGACCAACCTCGATCACAGCCCCAAAGTCCAGGGCGACAAACAGAGATAGGCAAACCTGCAAAGGACGTGTCGACTGCTTGGAGCTTCGCTGGTCTTTTCTCCGGTCTTCGCGGAATGTCCACATCGGCGACAGATTCGAACGAAACCCACGCCCAGGCCGAATGGACAGAAGGAGAAGTTCATGCAGATCTGGTCAAGGACGACCAAGGCAATTTCAAGTACCGATATCTCCTTGTGGATATACCTCGTATGTTTGACTGGCTTGGACACACCTGTATAATGGTTTTACTGATCGGCCTTTCGGACATTTGTAGATTCGAGAATGCGGAAGCCGCTGCGCATCTATGTCGAAAAGGGTGCTGGCTTCCGTGACGGTGAAGGTGTATTTATGTGGGGATGAGCTATTAGACTCCCGCTGGAGAATTTTTTCCCCATCTTCGAAGCCAATATTTCTCGTACGAGTGTACAATAATGTTATTCGTTCTTGCTACTCTATGGATTCCAAAAAGATTGTTGCTTCGAATGGAATAACGGCATCCCCAGAGTAGTGTCAAGGAGAAGCGCTCTAGGCCGAATTCTTCGATCGAGTTCACTTACGAGAGCTGGAGATCGGCACAATAATTTCCTTCATGTCGCAATTCCTGAAAGAGTGTCAAAGAGGGCTCGTGATTGTCCGCGTTAAGCCACGCTTCGCGATGACGCAAACCCTGGCCGGAAAATCGCAACTTGGTTTGAACACGCCCCTCCCGACGACCACCTCCTGCTCCTACCAAGTTTAGCGATGGCCTTCGTTCTTTCTCGCATCGCACGTCGTGCTCACCATACCGCTGCCAACCTTACAAAGGCACAAATCCAGCCCGGAAGCAAGTTGCCGAGCATTGCCTTGAAGGATTTGGAGGGAAACGCCTCGGTCAAGTTGGCCGAGACGACAGGGAAGAACATTATTGTGAGTCAATGGCCGACAGTTTCTTTTGCTACCAGACCCTCTTCTGACGAACCTGTCTACAATAACTTGGTGTTTTACAACCCGGCCAGGTCGGGGTTCCGGGAGCTTTCACACCCGTTTGCAACGACCAAGTTCCTGGCTACATTGCAAATTTCGACAAGGTAAATAAACCTCCAATTTTTTTTCATGAGTAATGACAGAGAATCTTACGGAATAATTTGATGTAGTTCAAGGCCAAGGGTAAATTGAGGACTAATTCCGAACGGAAGCGTTTTTCGCTGAGACTCTCGATTTTCAAAAGGTATCGATGGCATCTATGTTGTCTCTGTAAACGACAGTTTCGTAATCAAAGGTAAGCATTGTGAACCTGATTGATGGAAATGGATGTTGAGGCTTGTGTGCTATCGCAGCTTGGAAGGAAAAGCTCGCAGCCAACGGAACTCCTGTCAAGTTCATTTCGGATGACCACGTAAGTGCAATTATCTAGGCCTAGCTACCCTGATATATTAAAATATTGCTGGATTCCATCTTCATAGGGAGATTTCGTGTCCGAAATTGGTTTGGCCTTTGATGCCACTGCTGCGCTCGGTGGCATTCGTGCCAAGGTTTGTGTTAAAATCCGTCATATGCCACCGTCCGATCCATCGCCGTCTATCTGACCAACTACGTATCACGTCTATAGCGCTTTTCCCTTGTGACCGATTCCGGCAAGGTTACCAAAGTCGTTGTCGAAGATGCCCCCTCAAAGGTCACCATCACTGCCGCTGAGGAGGTCCTCAAGAGCCTGTAAAATGCCGGCTCTCTAGCATAGCTAGCCTTAATTCTGGAATACAGTGCAAATTTCACTACCCTTTCGCTCTGGGGTGGGAACGCGTACCGAGTTTCGAGCCCATCGTGTGACCAACATTACCACCAACCGTTGGATTCTGCCCGAGACCAAAAGACCTCGTTCAAGCTTCAGTTCGTGCGGTTTGGTCCTTGGGGGTCATCCCATTAGTCTCCAAACCCTGTTCGTTGCTGGTCAGTTTTCCAGCAAATCGGATGAGGGTCGTGACCGTGCACTTCCTAGCCGAGGGTATGAATAACAAATTCGGTCTTTACATCCGAGGTGGAATTTACGGTCCAAGGAACCCTGGAATGCCGTTTTGCTCAAGTCGAATTAGTGGTTGGTTCAGTTCAGTACGGAGAATTGGAGGGCGTGGCCGAGGTTCACCAGTGCACGGGACCTAGTGCACGTTCGAAAAGATGAAATTGTGACGAGCGAGAGCTGCGCGTCGACTCCTGGCAGAGAAGGGTCGCCGACGGAATGGATGCTCGGTGTAACTCGAGGGGTGCGGAGCTCGGTCCTGACTCCTGCCAACACGCCTAACAACGACCTAAACGCCCAGGCCTCATGACCACGCCATCGTTGGAGGAAGCTGCTGGTGGACAAGGGATGCGCAGATGCTTCCGCTGAACGACGAGAGCCAGACTGGAATTCCAAGTCACTTATGACGCTAGCAATGATATCAAAGATATTGAGAAAAAGATCGCGTAAAATACCAGAAAATTGCTGATGAGGAGAGCTGATTTGTTTGGTACAAGAATGCCGTTTCTGCAATTGTAATTGGTGGGGAGTCGATTACGTAACTAGCTTGCTTGCGCCACCCACGCAGCTGACAGTGCGACCAGTAAAAAGTGGTCATTGCTAATCCATCAATCCATCTTCATACTTCACGAAATGTGTCATACGATTCAAAAGGACAGACTTCAACTCTCATCCCTCGGCAATGTCCAACCTGGTTCCAGCCTACCCGCCAAGTTGCTCACCGGTCCCGACAAGCCCGCTTGGCTTCGGAAGCTCTCCAAGAAATTCTTCATCAGGTTGTAATCCATTCCCGCCTCCTCCACTTCGCTATCGTTTCCACCTTCATCCGCATCAGCCGAACGAAGCGCCGCACGCAGTTCAGCATCCATCTGGGCATCGACGTCGTCATCCTCATCGTTGCTCGGCTGATCGTCTTCCTCCTCCACGTCCTTCGCCTTTCCTTTGCCCTTGTCCTGAGCCGAAGACACAGGCGAAGACGTCGTCGATGCGGTTGTCGCCCGTCCTTTCGCATTCTGGCGGGCTTGTCGGGATTTTTGCAACTCGGCATCCATCGCTGCCATGACAGCTTCGAAGGAGTCTAAATCGGGGTTGCGAGGACCTGTCGGTGGGGGTTTACTTCTGCGTTCTCTCGGTGGTCCTGGCTGCGTGGTAGACGGTGAGGTGGCTGGCGAGGAGGCGGGGTGATCATCGGCGGCGATCGCGCTCAAGAATTTGTTCGTCTTCTTTTTCAGGCCAGCTTCCAATCCTGAAGATAGTTTGGGCGGTGCTTGGTCTTGTGCTGGTGCGGTATGAGATGTACGAGAGGCTTTGGGGGAGGGGACAAAGGCTAGGGTAAGCGGTATCAGAAGCCTGGTTGGGGGCATCATTGCGGACAATCTTACCTCCTCTTCCTTTCCTCTCATCGAGAATGGCAGTCCACTGCTCTTCTGATATCCCAAGTGCATCTCGCGAGAATTTCAAAAACTCTTCTTCCTCGTCTTCCATGTTGATATCAATGTCATGACTTATTCCGCCGACGACCTGGGGAGCCTCATCGTCGCTCTCGTCGCCCACCTCCCTCCACGCGTTTGCAGCACGGCGGGCATCCTCCTCCTCCCCTTCCCCCTCGTCACTAGTCGATTCGTCGTCAGAGTCCACTCCATCGAACTTGTCTCGCATGAGGATCGGTTTCCGAATCTTGCGAATCTCGCCGTTAGGTAAAGTACGCGTTTCCGTTTCCATCGTGACGGGTGCGGTCTTTTGGGATGCCGATTTTTTGCTACCAGTTACCCCCGAAGCGGGTGGGGGTACTTCCATAGCAGGCAGTTTGCCGTACTCATCCGGATCGAGAGGGGCAACTAGTGCGTCCATGGCCCTCTGTCGCTCCGCGGCGGTTGGCTTGCGATCATCCTCGTCAGAAGAGGAAGAAGGATCCGACAAACTGAGGTCATCCGCACCACCGTCGTCGGAAATATCGTCGCTAAGGAAGCAAGCAGGGGTTAGCAAGTCGGAGGACGGAATCAAAGGCTAAAATGCGATGGACGCACTCATCGAACACGGCACCGTCAAGGTCCCCATGACCCTCCACGAAAGCTTCCACTTTCTTTGCAAGCTTTCCGAGCTTCTTGGCCTGCTCTTGGGCTTTGGCCTCTCCGTCAAGTTGTTGTTGCATATCGCCGCCGACGTCCATAGCGGAGCCCTCGGCGTTCGGCAAGCCACCTGCCTCAGCCAACGCGTTATCAAGGTCCTCGGGGGAGACGTTTAACCATTCGTCCGAGTCTTCCGCAGTCGTATCAGAGCTCGTGGAGGAAAGGATCTCAGCTTTGCGTGCTTGAGCCCGTGAGAGGGCCATGTCCACGAGGGCCGTAAAGGTCGCGCGGTTAGCGTTGCTGTTTTCCAGGGAAGAAAGACCAATAAGCTTTTCTACTTCCAAACGGGGTTTTGCCAGCGTTAGAGAAAACTTACTCTTCTTTTCGAACCGCAACCCATGCCGTGGCAGCCTTGTTTTCTTTTTCTTTCCAGGCTTCTGAGCCTTCGATCTCGCCAACCGGGAACCATCCAGCACGTTTGAGGTTCTCAATATAGGATTGGTACCCAGCATCTCGGCCAAGGGCGTCTTTCAGAGCTTCAATCTGCGTTACATTTTGAGTAGGGGAGTAAATGGGTGGAACTAAGGGCTTGAGAGGACTTACAGACTCCGGTCCAGAGGAAGATGCAGACCCAGCTCGAGACTTGTTTTCCGAGTACAGCATCTCGAACCCGCAAGCCTAGACACCGTCAAGAGTTTAACCGTCAGCGAATTTTCTGTTTCCAACACGTGCCTTTCTCGATCAGATCACTTACCACTTTCATCCCAATGTCTTTCCATCTCCATTCAGCTGTCCCCTCAGACTCCGTCCAGCGACCAAATACTTTGGGAGGATGGAATTTCTGTCCCATTAATTGAGCATATGCAGTCCTTGTCATGGTCACCGGAGCGTATTTCGAAGTATTTGGGGGAAAGCGGCTCATTTTGGAAACAACCTATTCCCGTTCTGATCAGCCCTGTGTATTGAAACAAACGGAGAGAAACTTACACGGAGTTGTAACGCATCACGAGTGTAGAACGCCTCGACGGCTTTCTGAATAAGCGCAGGGTCCTGCGACAGGGCCAGAACGATGTCCTCGGGCAGATAGGCTCGAGTTCGATGGACATGCTGTTTCAGAGTATTGGGATACCTGTTACAGAATGACGTATTGTGATCGTGAGTGCAAGGGATGTATCCATGGCGATCAAACTCACCCTCGAATTCTCCTACGGATGGCCCCTTGTATCTGGTCGGTGGCCTTGGTATCGATGTCCGTGTCCCGTATTAGGCGCAGCGCATGTTCGATTGTAATGAAATCAGCTTCATCAGGAACATCCTTTTCAGTATCAGCGTCCTCGTGTCGAGGCAGCTTCCGTCTGCTGGTTTTGGAGGAGGCCGAGGGAGGAGAGATATGTTCAAGCGGTACGAGATGGAGATTAGATTGATAAATCCATACCTAAAGTGAGGATAAACACGAGGTCAGAATGAGGAGCGAGGTGGCTGTGAGAGAGACTCGGTGGAGCCGAAGAACATGTGGAATAGGATAGGATAGGAATTGTAACGAATGACACGAAACGTACCCTGTTCTCAGCATTCTCCGGAGTCACCCAATTCGGGAGGTGTTGAGCAGCCTCGATGAGCAAAAATTCGCCATCATTGTCGTAAACGCTAGGATAGGAGAAGATAAGGATTAGATAAGTCGGTTAAAGATAAGGAAAAGACTTGCCTTATGACGACGTCTGGCCAGTGTTGAGAGATTTGATATAGCAGCCAGACCACACACCATTCATCATCGACAGCATCGCCGACACGCATAGTTCCTTCCAAGCGTAACTGTTCTGGTGTGACAAGGCGACGAGACGAGGTGCCATCGCGTTCGACGAGATGTAATTCGAAAGAATCTCTGTGCCATATGTGGTTTGCGGGGAGAAGACTGTCTTGGACGTAAGAGGTAATTAAAGCTGATAAGGCCGCAGCTTCAGTTTGATTCGTTCCAGGTGGGGGGTATATGGAGTAGATAACGGTGTCCTCCGCAATTGTCGGCGGGCGATTGAAGATGTCCATGTCGGGGTTGGTGGAGGTGGTTGCAAGTCTCTGAACAGAAATGAAGTGACCGTGACCGTGACCGTGACCGTAACGTGTGACCGGCCCAGGCGACTGGCAAATGGAACACGAGCTATCCGTGCTGCAGGCAGCCCAGACCAGACCTCCAATGGCTTTCCATATTCCTCTTTTCGTTCTCTCATGGACATCGGAACTGCCCCACAGAGCATGGATGCAATGCTTCCTCCTGCTGCTCCCCAATCCTCGCGATCAAGCACGCTGCTTCCTCAAGTCCCATCCCGCACTCAATCCCCAATTTCTGAGCAACCCATAGCACGGCCCGAAGGACTCCTACATAAAGCTTCCAGGTCAACGACTTTCTATCCGAACACACCAACTCTCCATTTCTACTAGTCGGCCTGTGGTCGCATCCTCTTCACCTCTCAATCCCAACTTCTCTGTTGTATTCTTATCCACTTTAGGACCTTTTACGAACCCCTACGCCTATCGAAAATGCCACCAAGACTCGTCTTCCTCCCACCTCTCTCCTCTACTACCAAGGTTCCCCTAGGCCATGCCTGCTCATCGTCGGTCTCCTTCAAAATTTACGTCACCGTCCATCGCGACTGGTGGAGCAAGTTCCGCAATGATGGCAAGCGCATCGAAGTCTGGTCTGATCTCCCAGGTATGTAATTAGATTTTTTTACGGCTCGGTCCGCTCACTAACGCAGACACTACAGGCGGAGGTCGTCAACGAGGCGAATGGGGAGAGACTCCCTTCGTCGAGCAATCCAAAGGCACCCCGATGCAATCAGGATCATCTACTCCCGTCACCGAGGAGCAGTCCTTCTCCTTCTCCCTTATGGGTGACGGCGAGCGACCCGCTAAGAACCACGCCATCCCCCAAGCCTATAACAACGAGCGCAAGGTCACCTTGATCGCCACCTTCGCCCTCCCTCAGGTCTACAGCCACTACTCCTACACCTTCCGCGTCACCGGACCCGGCGGACGCGCTGAATGGCTCGGCCATATGGGCTCAAACGGCGTCGTCATTGTCGGCGAGCCCGGTAACCGGTGCGGCTTCGAAGAGCAAGGAACCTGGACCACTCTCGGTACCTCTGCCCGCAAGTGGGATCGCGATCCTCAAATCGAGGGTTCCGAAGAACCCGTCGCTATTGGTTCGTTCAAGAACGTCGACATGGCTGGCTGGGCCTTCGGCAAAAACGGGTATGTTTTCCTTCTTTAGTAAGGTTTATCCTAGAGTAAAACTAACGGCCCGATCCCTCTTTAGGTTCAACCAAAAGGTCACCTCGACCGAAAACACGGGAGGTGCGAATCTCTTCGTCCTGCACCCCCGCCTAGACACCTCCATCGCATCTCGACCCTTCACGGACCCACCTTCGTCCATCGTGGTCTCATCGCCTGGTGAATCGACCTTCATTCGCTCAGACGGAACTGTGGTCACCACCGCCAGCAGCGTCACCATTCAAGACTTCTACCCCTTCGGCTTGCCCGGTGAAGTTCAAAACGCCACCGCTCAAGAATGGGAGACTCTCGATTCCCCGGTCTCTGACGGCTCAGAGGGAGGCTTCGTTCTCATCAAGTCCAACCCCCCGGAAGGTGGAAACTCTCTTGTCCCTGCATCCGTTCCTGCTAGCGTCGCGATCTTGCCCGCAGTCTCGGGTGACACCCTTCCAGCGACTACGGTCATTCAACTTCCCTTGCCCATGGTCTTCCAGCTTCAACCTCAGGGCCACCGCAGCATCCTCTACGCTCCCGAAAACGACTCGGTCGAAGTCGTCGACTTTACATCGCCTGATCTCCAAGCCAAGGAAAATCTCGCCCTCCGCGTGGGCCGCGATGGTGGAGAGCTCGTTGTCGTCCCAGCCTTTGAAATCGGCAAGGCGATCGAGGAGGCTGATAAAGAGGCCGAGGATATTTGGACCGTTGGCATTCTCGAACCAGCTGTGACCTCGGTGTCGATCGAGGCGGGTAACAACTCGGGCAATGCAGAGCCGATCACGCCTACGATGGAAGAGCAAGTCATCAGTGTGCCATCTTCTGAAGCCGACGCTGAGGCCGACGCCGATGCCGACGCTGACGCTGATGCTGATGCTGAAGTCGACAGTGGCGAGGTCGTGGCCCTAGGCTCACCTATTCGTGAATCAGCTCCTCTCGCTCCCGAATCCACGACTGGAACCGAAGAAGAAATCACCATGAGCGAAGTCAAGGAAGGTCCCTCGTCTCCTTCAGAGCCAGCTTCTCCTGCTACCTACCCACCGACGACATCCATCGTCAAGATCAACGACCAGCTCATTGGATCCTCTCAGCACATGTGGTTGGCGTCCCTCAAGGTTGTCTTGACCTGGGTTCACGTCCTTGTTGGCCTCTGGGCAGTGTTGCTGCTTCGTCTTGGAGGTGTCAGCAAGGAGCAGGAGGAGCCCATCAAGGCCGAGACCGTCGAAGCTGAGGCTCCCACTACCGACATCGTCGACGCCGAAGGGAACTCCGTGGCTGACGCTGAAGAGAAGCCCGTTGTCGACGCTGAAGAGAAGCCGTCGGACAAGCCTGAGACCATCTCATTGGACGAGGTGCTCGCACCTAGCCCCGAGACAGTCGAAAAGACCGAAGAGGCTGAGGATGACGATGACGATGAGGAAGAGTTCAAGTATCCTGGCGAACAGCCCAAGTTCGTCACTTCTGCGAGCAAGTCGATTCTTACTCCTCCCATGACTCCGCCCCATCTTACCGCCAACCTCCACGTCTCTCCTCTGTCTGCGGTCGAAATAGCTCCACCCGCTAACGACGCTCCTCGACCTTCCTCGCCCACTGACGACGTGGTCGACGAGTTGAACATCAGGACCAAGCTCGTGTTCCAGCTCCCCCCGATCTCCTCTGGAAAGTTCAAGTTGGTGCTGCACCATCACGACGAGCAGTTGGAGGGCGGTTTGGACCGACTCCGCGTCACTGTTGATCGCAAGGTTGTGGCTTTGACCGCCAACACCGAGGCGGAGAGTGAGATCGGTACGCAGGTCCGGCGCGTTGCGGCGAACAGCTGGCTTGTGGATGTTGATGCTAGCAAGGTTCAAACCCGGGGCAAAGTTGAAGTTTCCGTTGCCTAAGCCACCAACCGTGTCCCCTGCTGAAGGCAAGGGCTCTTGATAGACGTACTCCTGCTTTCTCTTCTCATCGCTGTTCTTGTTCTTCTACTTTTTTCTTTTCTTTCCTTCCCATCTTGAGCACTTCTTCATTGTAAAACCCATCAATCGCTGCTTCCACTCTCATTGTCATTCTCGCTTTCTAGACTCCCATCGCTTCCATCCCATTCCGCATCTGCTTTCCAAAGTTCTGCTTGCCCCGAATACATCTGGCCTCACTCAGACTCATATACACGCATGACCTGTATGCCAATTATGGTTCCCTATGCAATCGACCCAACTGTTGGGTGTGTCTGTGAACTGGGAGTGCCTGCGAATTTGCTGACCAAACTCTTCTGTTGACAAACACCGCCTGATGAACTGAATGAACTCTTGCACCAACTCCCCACATCCATAAACAGCGGATAGCACCGCGACATCTCGTTTCTGAAACCCATTGATGCAAAATGTCTCAACGTCTCCCTCTTGAGCTGATTCTGCTTGTCATAGAAGTTGGAGGTGTGGGAATCCAAGATGCGATTACCCTTCGCTCAGTAAGTCTAGTAACAACTTCAGCTCAACTGCCAGTACCATCAATGAACCTTCGAATCTCAGACATGCAGACATTTTTATGAAGCATCAAAACAGCGCCCTTATTGGCTTTCTGTGGCAGCGGTCATGATCGACGCAGGCCATGTCTTGCTAGAATCCCCTTTCAAGCCTCTTTCCTCCTTGTCGGCGGGGGATCTCTTCACGGTTTGTAAATCGACACAGCGTTCAATTACCAACCTTTCTTCGGAGACTCCTCGCGTTGTCTCCCACGACATTATTCCAACTCGCAACTCTTCTGACGCAGATTATGTCCTGATTTTCATGTCACTTAGCGGTGGATCCCACTTCATCACCATTCATTTAAGAGGCACCATTAAAATCTGGGACGCACGACGTTATTCACGCGGAAATCCTGACCAGGTCCCAGAAACCGAGGCGGAGAAGCCGAACGAGGAACATCCACCAGCTGCTGTATATCGTGCAAAAGCTCCAGTGGAAGATGTGTCGTATTCTACGACCGGGAGCGCTGGAGCAAGAGTAATTCTCGCACTGCTTCTAAGCAAGGAGTAAGTGCGATTATGCCTTCTGTGTTGAACACCCGCTCAATGACCCTCCCCCAGATCTGATACAATCCAAGTAGTGGAATTTGAACTGCCTCAGGGCTTAAACCCAATTGAAGTACACGATTTTGTAGAATCTCCCGGCATTGTTGGGTTCTACATGGGTACTCTGCACGTGCAAGACAGCCTCGTGGCTGCCCTTGGAAGCGTGAACTCGGAGTCTTCCCTGCACATCAGCGTTTTCGACTACAAACGGAATTTGATGTGGGTGATAGATACAGGCTTAGACGGATTTAAAAGACCGGTTAGTCTTTGCCCTCATTCTCTGACAGTGGTCAAGCTGACATGCAGCACTAGTGGGATATGTTCTCATGGGGAGAGGACTGGATCTTGTTCCGAGAGGACGGAAAGACCCTCACCTTCCACGCTTGGTTCGATGTCCCCCAGCTCCTTTCACAAACCCCTGAGCTACCAGGAACTCGCAGAACTATAAACCACGCGCCCGACTCTTCCAGGACCGTGGAGCTCGCAAATCCTCTCGCCTCCGCAAACTACATCGATTGGATGACCATCCATCCTTGGAATACGCCAAATCATCGCACACGGAACCTGATTCCGGCATCTGGCTCTTCCCGTATTATTGGAGATGACGACCTACCAGCGTCCGGCCGTCTAATGTACAGACACGATATCGATCCGGATTATATATCGCATATCTTAAGGCGCCCGGAGACGCCTATGGAACGCCCCCATCGCTTTAGCCTCGTGCTATCGGACGTAACGGAGCCCTCTCAGCCCTTAAGGTCGCTGTGGATTACAAGCACCTGTGGCAAACGTTGGGTTTGGATAGGACGGACGAAGGAAGGCGTTCTCCAGCTCGCCACGCTCTTGCTTACAGAGATGCCAGAGCACCCTGGAACTGGAATCGAGCACATACGCATTCTGGATGTCCCGTTCGATCTATCTACGGTGGCTGAGTTGGACTTTTGGGACGAAACAGCTACGCTGGTACTGCTCACGAAGGAGGACTCCGCCAGAAGCGGTCACAAAATCCATCTCCTGAGATTCTGACCGACTTCTGACGCTTATGGATTAAAATGGGGCTCATTGGGATCTTAACGGAGGCTACCGTATATTTTGGTCCATGTAATTTATCACTACGTAACTTCTGCAGCATGTTATAGTCAACTCTTGTGGATAAACCGTAATCGTGTTGCGTTTTGTTCCAATGCCTCGTGGCATAGCATCACTGCAATCGATACAACAAGCCCCGGCCCAAAGAAAAAATTCCTGGTGGCCGACGACGGACGACAGCGGACAGCCTTTTTGGCTACAGAACGCTTTTGAACCACCGATGCAACAGTTCTGTTGAATTCCCCGCATACTAAGCTGCATATACGGGTTTCGACTTGCAACTACACCTCGGTCGACCGGGAAAGAACATGCTCGTCGTCGTTCGAAAGGCGTTTAATTTTGTGTATAATTACAGCTTTATTTATTGATCAGAAAGTCAGAATACAATACTCAGCGATGCGGTAATCGACTGAGGTATCCGTATATGCGGAGTTCTACAATATAAGACGGAAATGCGAGTCCAAACGGATGGAGAAATCGACCAACAGAATGGAGACGCAACAACATGCGAACGAGTCGAGAGAAAAATAAACATGAAAGGAAAATAAACAATAAAGATATTAAGCGCCAGTCTCCACAACTGTCCAGCGGCGGTATTATGCTTTCGCATAAACGAGCTGCGTCGCATCGCTTCCATCAGGGTGCCAAATCGCCAGCTGTCCTCCCGTTTTCCTTCGACACCCCCAAACGCCCCTCGAGCCTTCTTCCCGTTCTGAGCTCATCGGCCTGCTTCTGCACCAGATCGACCCACTCATACACTCCTCCACGATCCTTAGTCCTGATCCGAATTCGAAACGACGGTCCTTTTCCTGCCACACCATCAGCGAAGGAACCTGACCTCCACTCAAATATCGGCGTCGTGCCTGGGATATCTTGCCAGTCAAACCACTGACGCTCTCCTTCCGGGTAGACGAAATTGCTGGCTATACGCTTTCGGAGCGTGTCGAAGAAGTGCTGCCAACTGAACCCCAGCAGGTTCCACTCCAACCGTGACGTGGTCGTGGCACCACTGCTCTGGATCGTCGAGCTCCTCAGCTGATCTAAATCGACTGCGATATCGTATTCCGTGCAATTGGGTGCATTGAGTCGAGTGAAGAGTTGTCCGAACTCGGCCGAGGTGTCGAGCGTCGAGAAGGAGAACGACTCCAATCCCGGCAAGTTGAAGACCTCGATGTCCTGCTTCAATCTTTCTTCTCCGATGGCGAACTTGATGTTGACAAGCTTGAGGTCTCGAATGGTGTGATTTATGGCAAGGACGCCGATCAGGTGTATGGTGTTGACCCACGATGGGTTGACGACGTGCAAGCGTTCCAGCTGGCGGGCGTACGTGTAGTCCACAAGATCGGGTGTCACCCCGTGGACGCACAGGACACGCAGATTCGGTGCGGCACTCTTGAAGCCCAACGGGTTCCAGGGCGAGAGCGGCATGTTGTTCCTGGTCCCGACGTAGACTTCTTTGAGGCCGGGGGCGGGCCTGGCGGGGTCGAACAAAGCGCGGACAAGATGGTTCCCTTTGCCAGCGGGGAAGTCCATCACGACAAGAGACATCCATCTCTGGCGGTTACGTTCAACCCTATCGATGAACTTGCTGAATCCGCGAAGCTCCCCGTCGGTTGGTTCCAACCTCGCGGTGCTCGCGAAGAGTGCAATCTCGACCCCCTCGTTCTTCGACCGGGCTAGGTACGTATCCACAACGTCGAGTGGTATGACGTTCGCCACGTGCGCCCAAACTTTGGGAAGTTCTTCGATCGTGCGTTCCCATCTTTTGCAGACCTTCATCAAGCTGTAAACCTGCCCGTAGTACAGCTCGATGCTCCGAGAGGTGTATCCGGGTTCAATCTCGTGGACACGGGGGACGGCGGGTAGAGTGAATTGGAGAATGGCTTTCTGAACTTCCGGCGACAGGTCATGGAAGGATTTGCGTGGATGTGATGGGGTGACGTTGAGCAACCGGTACGCGAGCTTCGGTCCGGACAGTAGGCTTAAATCCGTTGGCGGCGAAGTCGACGCTTTCTCGGAGGAAAGATTCCTGCCCAACTTTGCCTTTTTGTCTGCATAGCAAGTCAACCGTTGACATAAATGATCCGGCAATAGTGGAGGAGGCAGATCGAACTTACTTGGAGGTGGGGTTGGATCAAGTGTTCCCTGGGACTGGGGAAGGAGTTGTCGAGAGCTGTCTAGATCTGTCGACACCCGGAGAAGGGAGGCGCGAACGATGTCAATAACCAAGCTCGTAAGGCCTAGAAGTTCGTACTATCTGACCTCGTTGAGCAGGCTTAGATTCGGTCGACGGCTCAGATGTTCTCGTTGATGATTTCAACTCAGTGGCCCCTGCTTCAAATGCGGTCCCAGATGACGTCTCCGCACCACGAGAAGCTGGAGGGAAGAGAGACACGATGTTGGTCATATTTTAGGCGACGCTGGAGCACATACGCCCTAACACTCACCACTGTCGGATTCGGCGAACTGAGGCACTGGGTCGTCGACGAAACTAGACATCGCACTGTAAAAATACATCTGATTGGGAGGACTCCGAGCTCGTTGATGGCGAAGGTGATGCCCTGTCAACAGCCGCGTCAAAGGAGAGGTTGGCTGGTTCTGTGCAAGACCAAATCACCCATTCGAGTTAGTATTCCGGAAAAGAAAATGCAGACGACGACCAAAGTTACCAAAATCGACATCAACAGTAGAAGGAGGTGGAGTTTGAGCTTCGTTCTCCGAAAGCTTTGGTGACTGGAGAGGCTGGGTCAAGCGGGGCGTCGCTACTAGAGTGCGGCGGGGAGCAGAATGGACGTAAGTATCTGACATGGTTGCCGCCACGGGGTCGCATAGATAATCTAACCTTCTTGAGAGTCTCCAGAGCTACTTCCGGGGGCTTTCCTGGAGATAGTTGACGTGGCGGCTAGTTGGGCAGGGTCAATCGAGGACGAGACGGATAGAGGTTCGAAGGTAGAGAAGAGAAAAACGTCAAGTCAGTCGTGAGATTAAGCAATAGCGAAGAGAATGCATGACTTGCACTCACTTTCAGGAATCGCAAGGATGCTTTCAGCGACGAACTCACGCAGCCGAGAGACTTCCCCTGGTTCCTTGCTACCCGGTATCAAAACAACTTTGCGGCACTTAAACCCCTGGAGGGTGTTGTCTTCCTCCGTAAAGCGATTTGCGGCCTCTAATGTCGAAGCTAATATCCACCAATTTGCTGATCTGGGGTCATTGGTAACCGTGGCGAGTCTGACGTCCAACTCGGTCAGCCTCCCCGGGCAACAGGATGTTACGCAAGAAGGAAAAGAGAAACGCGCCTGTCAACAACGTATACCGCTTTCTCCACATCTATTCGTGCCTTCGACAGCTTTGGATTCTTGGGGACGAGTATGACGCTTCTCGCGAATAGGCCGTCGACTCGGCGGCGAAACTCGTGAATGGTGTTGGAGCTGCTGTTATCGAGCTCGCTGGACATCGTGGCAAGTTTCTCTGAATCCATAAGCTACGGCGGATGATTTGCTGCTCGGGAGAGGAGGAAGGGGGAGGGGGTTTCAACAGTAAAGAGGCCACTGACACGAACGGACTTTTCAGCCGCCTAGGGGTCAGTTATGTAATCAATTGATTCTCAATCCACCCAACAGTGCACCCCGCGACCAAACAATTCCATCTTGCGCTCTGATCGAAGGGCAGCGACGAGAAATTCTCTACATCATTAACTTTCTTCTTGGGGGGAAAAACTCGACCCACGACCCCGAGTCCTCCGACAACGATGACGTTCAAAACATACGGTCGTCCACCCGGCTGCGGGTTTAAAACTGAATACTAGCGATGTCTTTGAGTCACTCTCCCGAATGAATAGCTAGTCCTTCGCTTTGTTTTCTCTCCTTTAGGAGAGTCCGACATCGATGACGCTAAACCATCCGGTCGCCATCCGGGCTGCGGGTCCAAAACTGAATACCAGCGATGATCACGCTCCCGAATAGCCGGCCCTTCGCGTAAAATGTGGAACCGACTCGCGGCAGGTGATATGGCACGTCTTTCTCCTACCACGTCCTTCTCCTCCTACCACCTCCCCCTTCAAGCGTCTCACAAGTTGATACCTTACCCAGCACCATCGAAGTGGTGCCGCGGTGTACCCTGTATTTCTTGGTCAGTCCTAATGAACCAACTGGTGATAACGATGTCCTCTAATCCTCCCTTCAGCTCGTTTGACAGGCTACACTTAGGAACGAACCGTGCCCTCCGAGTTTGATACGACCGTGAGGACCGGCGTATCACTCTTGACGCCGTTTAGAAGAGACGTTTGGTCCGGGTTCCGCCCTCGGGTAGCCGGCGATCTAGTAAAGTCTCCGCGCAAGCTGGGTTTCCTGGTTTGCGTTCTCTGCCGGTATTTGACGAAGCTGACGCTTTGTCATGTACGTGTCCCGACGCTCGAATCATGCTCGAGTTTTTCCTCAGTGTCAAGACACAGCGAAGGAAAGCAGAAGCTTCTCCTTTCCTTCCCTGTGTCTTGACACTGTTTTCTTATTTTTTCTTCTTTTCTTTTCTTCTCTTTGTTGCGTCTTCACGCTGTTTTTTTTGGGGCTCCAAGTCGTTCTGCGGGCCTCCACGTGGTGAGCCCTGGTAACACTCTTTCCCATCCCAGAGCGGGAAAGGTGGCTAGACCGCAGGCGCACCTGTAATTTACGCTTGAGATCAATACATCTTTGCCACTCTGTTCGACCGGAGGCGCCTTATCCAGCTGCTGAGATTTCCTTAGACCCTCTAAATTAAGCTGTACGGCCCTAAGCTCCGGTTTGGGGTTCCCCATGTGTTTCAACAACTTGAGGTGCGACGTCGACCTTCACACAAGTAACGCAAGGGCTAAGAGTAAAGCCACATGCCTAGCGCGGTAACTCTCCAAACAGCCTAGCCACATCCCATATCTCCGCCATCATTGAATAGGCGTCTCGCCAACCTCCTTGTGTCCAAGAGCAATACATCCGAGAGGGTACCTGATCCGCGACACCTGTTGTTCTGCCGAGCCCAGAGTGTAACAATGGTGGGTTCTGGTAAACGCCGACGGCGAGGTCGCACAACAGGAGTTCTCTGGTGCCCACCACGACGATGAAATGGCCGACCTCGTCACTTTAGCTTTGCAATCCAAAAAAAGCGTTGCAACGTTCGGGTGCAAATGCCGTAGCCAAAGCATTCAACCACTCTGATCCGATCGTTCGCCTGCGGTGTTCCGTGATCGCCAGATCCGAATCCGCATCAACGACCGGAACCTACCCCAGTTTATTCCGCAACGAATACCCGCTTCACGCGTAGAAGCCATGGCGCTGTCGCTCTCGTCTCTTCCTCTTCCATCACCACTCCTCAACGTCCTACCTGGGAAGGTTCTTCCCTTGGCACCATTGTCATGGTGCAGCGATGTGGCGCGGGTTTCTTGGTAGGTCTTAATAACCCGGACACCCAAGGCTTGTTCGCTGATCATCCGTTTAGCTCGTTGACGTGCCACGTCCAGGATTCAACGACGCTCCCTCCGAGTTTGATACGTGTGTGTGGTTCTTCGTATCACTCTTGATGCCCCCCCATAAGCAGTTGTTGGACCGGGCTTGACCTGGGTACTCCTTCTCTAAAGTCACCTCGCGAGTTAGGCCTCCTGGCTCGTGTTCGCTGCCGGGATTTGACGAAGCTGTCGCTTTGTCATGTACGTGTCCCGACGCTCGAATCATGCTCGAGTTTTTCCTCAGTGTCAAGACACAGCGAAGGAAAGGAGAAAGCTTCTCCTTTCCTTCCCTGTGTCTTGACACTGTTTTCTTATTTTTTATCTTTTATTCCTTTTCTTCGTTGCGTCTTGACGCTGTTTTTTTGGGGCTCCAAGTCGTTCTGCGGGCCTCCTCGTGGTGAGCCCTGGTAACACTCTTTCCCGTCTCACAGCGGGAAAGGTGGCTAGACCGCAGGCGCATTCTGTACGATCGAACTTAATATATCTTTTCTACCTTAACGAGCT
Organism: Tulasnella sp. 424; assembly: GCA_019633425.1. NCBI lineage: Eukaryota > Fungi > Basidiomycota > Agaricomycetes > Cantharellales > Tulasnellaceae > Tulasnella > Tulasnella sp. 424. The sequence goes on from WSUB01000015.1 coordinate 319,779, forward strand.
GCTGAGGTACCCTTCGACTCTCCGAAGTAGGCTGTACGCCCCCAAACTTTGGGAGTTCTTTGCATTTCCTACAACGACTTGAGGGGTGACTTCTAAACAAATAGCGTCAGCGCCACTAGTAAACGATCGGAGCCGAAAGCTTAAGCCATAAATTAATTGACACGTATTGACAGATCACGAGCACCGAAAGGGTGCGCCCTGCGACTAAACAAATCCATCTTGTACTCTAATTTATCGGCACTTGAAGGGCAGGGACATGATATTCTCTCCGTCCTTTTCTTCAGGAGAGTCCGACATCGATGACGCTAAAAACATCCGGTCGTCCACCTGGGCCGCGGGTCCAAAACTGAATACTTTGCGATGACCTTGAGTCACTCCCGAATGAATAGCCGGTCCTTCCGACTCCTTCGCTTAATATGTGAAACCGACTCGCGGCAGGATACTCAGGATGACGTGGCCCGTCCCTCTCTTACCACCACCCTTCAAGCGTCCAGCAAGTTGATACCTTACTCGGCACCATCGAAGTGGTGCGGCGGTGTGCCCAGTATTTCTCGGTCAGTCCTAATGAACCAACTGGTGATAACAATGTTCTCTAATCCCCCCCTCCAGCTCGTTTGACAGGCTACACTTAGGAACGAACGATGCTCCCTCCGAGTTTGATACGACCGAGGGGCCCGGCGTGTCACTCTTGAAGCCGTGTAGAAGAGACGTTTGGTCCGGGTTCCGCCCTCGGGTAGCCGGCGATCTAGTAAAGTCTCCGCGCAAGCTGGGTTTCCTGGCTCGTGTTCGCTGCCGGGATTTGACGAAGCTGTCGCTTTGTCTTGTACGTGTCCCGACGCTCGAATCATGCTCGAGTTTTTCCCTCAGTGTCAAGACACAGCGAAGGAAAGCAGAAGCTTCTCCTTTCCTTCCCCGTGTCTTGACACTGTTTTCTTAACATAGTCTCTTCTTTTCTTCGCTGCGTCTTGACGCTGTTTTTTTGGGGCTCCAAGTCGCTCTGCGGGCCTCCACGTGGCGAGCCCTGGTAACACTCTTTCCCGTCCCAGAGCGGGAAAGGTGGCTAGACCGCAGGCGCACCTGTAATTTACGCTCGGGAATAATACATCTTTGCCATTCTGTTCGACCGAAGGCGCCTTATCCAGCTGCTGAGATTTCCTTAGACCCTCTAAATTAAGCTGTGTGGTCCTTAGCTCCGGTTTGGGGTTCCCCATGTGTCTCAACAACTCCAGGTGCGACGTCGACTTTCACACAAGTAACGCAAGGGCTACGAGTAAATAACGGGGCCGACAGCTTAAGCCACATGCCTAGCACGGTACCCTCGCCAAGCAGCCTCGTCACATCCCTTGGGTCGATCTGTTTACGGCGTACGGGGTCGAGATTTCCGCCAACCTCCTTGTGTCCAAAAACAATGCAGCCGAGAAGGTACCTGATCCGCCACGCCTTCCGTCCTGCCGAGCCCAGGGAGTGATAATGGTGGGTTCTATCCACTATAGTAACAGTGTGATGTGCCCCGTATGGGATATAAAGCTGATAAGGTAGTAAAAAAAAAAAGCAAAGAAAGTTAATTTGCTCACATGATTGTTTCCGCATCTAACTTCGAGCGCTTCAGGGCCTACCCATGGGAAGCGTGACCAAAACAGTCAGCCCCACTTGCAACCAAACACCCAGATCGTCCAAAGACGCCTTCCATAACAAGTATCATGTCTATACCGTCGTCCTCCGCTCAGGCCGTCCAGGTTCTCTCTCGCCAACACTCGACTATTTCTGGTCCGACCGTGACGTCCACGACGGCTACATGCGCTGCGCCCGCTGCGTTCACCAATCTCCCGCCAGCCGTCATCGCACGACTCCTCCTTTATGTGGAACTTAGAGATATACTCAATATCAGACAGGTTCGACTCCACCTTCGTATTGCGTCGCGCATGCAGCTGATCCTTCGTTCCACAGACCTGTAAACACCTCCTTGCGTAGACCAAAAACCTTGAAGCGTGGATCGGAATTGCGAAAAGGCTCATAAAGGAGAAAGGCATAGTTTGGCCTTCCTGGGCCCTTCCATTGACTGCCATGCCCGCCAGTACCATCGAAGACTTGGTAGTTCGAGCAGACCGTCTCTCGTCGTTGGTGAATTCGCATGGCTCGGAGGTAGAGGAGCGAAAATCGTTTGAGGCGGTTATCCAAAGGCCTTGGGATTCGCCTATTTGGCTAGACCTAGTCCGTGGACGATGGTTGCTCTTGCAGTCGGCGGAGTTCACCGTGGAGTTATGGGATCTAGACGCCGCCGAGTACGCTCACCCGATAGCGACATACATAGGGCTCGAGGGAGCGATTAATGGTGTGGTGCATGTAGAGGGGATCAATGGCTTCGAAATCGATTTGTCTACCACGTGAGTGCCCGTTACTTGGCTATCGTACTCGGCACTAACTATCTGGCTGGCCCTCATCTGCTCAGACCGTTTCAGGTGTACAAGTTTGCTCCAGACCTTCCGTACAGGTGTGAAGTGCGAGCTGTCAAACCTACTCTTACGCTCCTTGATTCGTTCCAAGGTTATTCGTCAGTGAAGACAAGGCGCGGGGAGCTCGTAGCCTTTGCAGAATCGGCTGGAGACCGACTGCGCGCATGTATTATGGACGAGACAACTCGATCCAATGCCGAACTTTCCTTTGGAAGCGAGTTGACGAAGGTTTTTCCTAGTCTCCGAAGCTTGCGGATATCGTCACTGAACCGATCCACGTGTAGAGTCAAAGGACTTTCGACATTCAGATGCAAGATGACGTCGTTTTTGTCGCCAGGCATCGAAATTTAGAGCTCTACCTCACCCGCGATATCAAGCGGGCGTTGAGCACCGGGGGCACGATAGGTCGCCCAATAACTCCTTTTCAGTCCTTCAGCTATCCGAACATCTCCCTTATCCACGATCCCCAATTTCACTCGACAATTCCCGTCTATTTTGATGCACCGAGAGGATCAGTCGCGCTGGCCCACTTTTTTGATGACGATTGGCAAGCAATCCTTGTAACTCCACGAACCGACTCCCCCGACCCGACCCAGCGAGGATACAAAATTGACAACGTCTTCGCCATTGGGTCCGGAATAGATCCCATATACGGAATCCGCAGTGGAGAGAACGGCTACCGCTTAGCCATGCTGTGCCGCGGTCGTCTTACCCTGCACTATGGGCGGCCTTGGGATACACGAGAGGTCCCGTCTAGCGGCGAGCGTTATCTCACCAAGGCCATGGAGCGAGCCATAGACACAAGTCACACGCTGGTTTCTTGGAAGATTCCCGACCTCGAAGTTGACCTGCCTCGACCGGGTTGCTTGGCTATTGATGAGGCTGTAGGCATTTGCGTAGCAGCCATGGGTTCTGGACGTATCTGGATCGGAGACGCTGTTCCTCGAGTAAAACCGAAGCGAGTCGACGTTGCTCCGCTACCCAACAAGACGGTACGTTCCGAGATCCAAATCTTTCCTTTCATAGACCCTTGCTTACTTTTGCATGACTTGAAGCCTCACCCCGATCCTCGATGGCCCGAGCTCCCTCTTTCATATTACTGGGACAAGTTCTATTCAGGACCGTTATCCAAGTCAGACCCAATCGACGAGGTTGCCCCCGGGTGGTCAACAGCCGTTGATCATTACTGGCCCTGGCGCAATAATCCTCAAGCATATGGGGGCATTCTGTGGTTCGCGGAGAATATTATGGGCCTCCCCGGACCGGCAAGAAGCCTCTTATTCTCAACAAACGCGCTCTTCGAATCGAAAGAAGACATAATGGGTGTGCAAGAGTATGCGGAAATTGGAGGCAGGCTCTTCTGGATCCTCACCAATGACGATTTGGTGGAGGTCAAGGGCCTTGTTGACGGAACTACGATCAACGATGTTATTACCAAACTACTTCAGCGGCGTACACGCGGTATCGCAGTCAAGGAGGAATTCATATCAGACTACATGCCGATTGAGCAGCACCAAATCTGGTACCAGTTGTTCAAATGTTCCCAGAAGACGTAATAGAGGCTTGGTCAGTAGTGTTTTTGTGCCACCAAGTAACATTCCTTTGTCCCCCCCCCCCCCGATTTCGCCATACTACAACCTTGTTCTCCTTATTTTCTTGATATCCAATTCTATACTTGTGACAACTATGCGATGTACTTATCCTGCGGCTCGTAATCTTCAAGCGGGGTATCAGCTCCTCGCCCATCTCGGGATCGCCATAGCCGAGCCTCACTTGCGACCCGTTTTAGCACGCACGAGCCAAAATTCGTAGCGATGGTTTCTTACCGAAGGTTGCGTTTCGCGCAACTAGACGATACCGGTCCACCCGACAAATTGGCAAGGGAGGAGACACTCTATTTATTCGACTTCCTATACTCCGAAGCATCATACCAAATTAAATGCTAGTCGAGCGCCATATAATTAGACACCCATTGCTCTTACGCACGAGACGTTCGTTAAAACGCCCCCTTTTCAAACACTGAATAATGTCGGCGAGTGGTGTTCCGTCGACGAGTCCTTCGACTTCATTGAAGTTCAAACAGGTCCCGAAAGTATTTGGCGAGGAACATCGTCCCATCGACAGTCAATAAACTCCGCTGAACCATTCGTCCTGGGAGGGTAATCGTGTTGAAAAGAGAACCTTCCTAGTAGGTCCGGACAAACCAATAACATTCTCAACAAACTACTGAATCCCACCCGGTCGGCTGCGCCAAAGGGATGTAGTGGTCGACGGCGGTAGGCCAGCCAGGGACAATCTCTTCTCGGGGATCAGACTCGGAAAGAGGGCCATTGTAGATCTTCTCCCAGAAGTAAAAGGATGGGAGTTCGGGCCACCTGGGATCTGGATGGAACTATTAAGCCACATCAGGATTTGCTCGTTTGGTAAGGTTTCGATCATACCATTGGTTTCTGGAGATATTTTCGAAGGAAAGAGAAGCGCGGCTGTCAACAAGGTATGCCACCTTCTCCACCTTTATTCGTGTCTTCGACAGCTTCGGATTCTTGGGGACGAGTATGACACCTCTCGTGAGCAGGGTGTCGACTTGGCGGCGAAAGTCGTGAACGGTGTTGGAGCTGCTGCCATCGAGCTCGCTGGACGTCGTGGCACGCTTCTATGACTCCTTAGGCTACGGCGGATGATTTGCTGCTCAAGAGAGGAGGAAGGGGAAGGGGTTTTCCACAGCAAAGAGACACCTGAACACGAATGGACTTTTCAGCTGCCTAGGGGTCAGTTATGTAATCAGTTGATTGTCAAACCCGACAGGTACTTGGGTGCACCTCGCGACCAAACAAATCTATCTTGCCCTCTGATCACTAGTTTAAGTCTCCGCGCAAGCTAAGTTTCCTGGTTTGCGTTCTCCGCTGGCTGGCTACTATCGCGAATAGCCCCCCGGGTACCGTCCTCGGCTGTGATGACATAGGACGCGATCTCTTCGGGTGCTAATCTCAATGAAGAATCCATTGTAGTAATACTACCCAAGTCTTTTAAACAACGGAATAACTCTATTGTCCTTGTGACGCTCCGTTTGATTTCTCCGAATGTTTTGGCACCGACTGATGCCTTGTCGCTCACCCAACCCAGGCTTATTCCTTGGCCTGATTCCGTAGCCTCGTTGAAAATGTCCCTCCCGCCTATGTAGTTCGGTGTGCTCCAGGCTGACGGCCTCCCCCTGGCTTGGTGTACTTTGTTGGTCCGTCCCGTCGACCCCCGGGCCCATTTGCTGAGAAGTCACCTCGGTTGGAGCTAGATGTCGACACCGATCTGCTTTGAGGGAACCCTCTAACGGTACGATTGCCTGCTTTGAGTAGGAGTATTGCCTAAATCGGTCTCTTGCCGTTCGTCGTTGTCCAAGTGCTTGGAGCCTCCTTTTTCTCTGTTTTGGCCTGGCGGATTTTTGCTCGGTGTCTTCGGCTCAGGGCCTGCAGCGCCTCCTGGTGCGTCTGAGTAATGCCTGCGCAAAGAGGGGGGAATGGGGAGAAATCAAGAATTTTTGAGTTTTGCTGGTTATGGTAGTTCGCGATCGGGGCTAGGAGCAGTGAGTCTGGCCGCCAGGCCCTTCGAAAGGCTTGACCCAGCCCGCGCAAGCTTCCCGGGGTTCTGTTGATGCGGGCGAGATTGTCGTCGAATTCGTAAAGGTTTAGGAGGATCTCGGAGTAGAGCTTGACGGAGTCGCTGTGCTTTATTCGAAGCAGATGCGCTTTAGCGAGACTTGACAGAGCGTCGACTCGGCCTCGCCTGTCGCCGATGTCGTTACGGATTTGCAGGACCTCGGAGTAGAGCGCGACAGCCTCGGTGTACTCGCCTCGAAGCCGATGCACCCTGGCGAGACTTGACAAAGCGGAAGCGTTGTCGACGTCGGGACGGATTTTAAGGGCCTCGCTGTACTGCTTTCGAAGCCGATGCACTTCAAAGAGACCTGACAGAGTGCAAGCTTGGCCGATTTCGTTGCGAATGTTGGTATAGATTTGCAGGGCCTCAGAGTAGAGCTTGATGGACTCGCTGTACTCGTTTCGAGGCAGGTGCACTTGAGCGAGACTTGATAGAGCGGAGGCTTTGCGGAGAGTGTCGTCGACGTCGGGACGGATTTGGAGGGCCTCAGAGTAGAGCTTGATGGCCTCGCTGTACTCATTTTGAAGCAGGCGCACTTGGGCGAGACTTGACAGAGCGAAGGCTCTGCCTTGCCTGTCACCGGTGTCGCTAAAGATTTGCAGGACCTCGGAGTAGAGCGCGAAAGCCTCCGGGTACTCGTCTCGAACCCGATGTACCTTGGCGAGAATTGACAGCGCGGAGGCTTTGCGGAGATTGTTGTCGACATCGGGACGGATTTTGAGGGCCTCGCTGTACTGCTTTCGAAGCCGATGCACTTCAAAGAGACTTGACAGAGTGCAGGTTTGGCCGGGTTGGTCGCCAATGTCGGTATAGATTTGCAGGGCCTCAGAGTAGAGCTTAATGGCCTCGCTATACTCGTTTCGAAGCAGATGCACTTGAGCGAGACTTGACAGAGCGTCGACTCGGCCTCGCCTGTCGCCGATGTCGTTACGGATTTGGAGGGCCTCGGAGTTGAGCTTGGTGGCCTTGCTGTACTCCTTTCGAAGCAGATGCACTTGAGCGAGACTTGACAGAGCGTCGACTCGGCCTCGCCTGTCGCCGATGTCGTTACTGATTTGCAGGACCTCGGAGTAGAGCTTGATTGCCTCGGAGTACTCTTTTCGAAGCCGATGCACCTTGGCGAGACCCGACAGAGCGGAGGCTCTGCCTCTCTTGTCACCGATGTCGTTACGGATCTGCAGGTCCTCGGAGTAGAGCGCAATAGCCTTGGTGTACTCGTTTCGAAACCGATGCACCTCGGCGAGACCCCACAGAGCGGAGGCTCTGCCTGCCATGTCTCCGGTGTTGGTACAGCTTTTCAGGGCCTCGGAGTATAGCTTGGTGGCCTCGCTGTACTCCTTTCGAAGCAGATGCACTTGAGCGAGACTTGATAGAGCGTCGACCTGGCCTCGCCTGTCGCCGATGTCGTTACGGATTTGCAGGACCTCGGAATAGAGCTTGATAGCCTCGGTGTACTCGCTTCGAAACCGATGGACCTCGGCGAGACCCCACAGAGCGGAGGCTCTACCTGCCCTGTCTCCGGTGTCGGTACGGATTTGCAGCACCTCGGAGTAGAGTTTGATGGCGTCGTTGTACTCACTTCGAACCAGACGCAGCTCAGCGAGACAGTGCAGAGCGTCGGCTTTGCCTCCCCTATCGCCGATCCTGGTATAGATTTGATCAGCCCCGGTGAAGCAGTTCGAAGCCATCTCAGTGTCACTGGACTTCCGCCCTCTCCCTCCCCACTGCATCAGAACTCTAGAATCATATGTGTTGGGAGACGTTGGATCTGTCATGTGGAATATCCCTGGAACGACCCTCGGCTATATCATAATGGGTTAATTACATCTCACGAACTAGAAACAGCATCACTCGCCATATCACTGACGGCATGTAGGTAGTCCTTAGCCGTCGGTCTCTCGCTGGGATTGCTGTTCCAGCACCTGGTCATAAGGGAGCAAAGGTTCTGAAAAAATGCCACACGAGCATGCTCATCGATGGATGGAAGATCTCCATTGATGACGCGTTCGATAACAGCGGCGTCCGCCGGGACATCTTGAAACGGGATGGAATTGGTCAGAACCTTTTTCAGAGCCAATTTATGAGCCTCCGATACCCGTCAAATTCGCATTCAGAGATTTACCTCATAACCTATCCATCCCAATGCCCATATATCACTCCACCGACTTATTTGATCATCATTTAGCAGCTCTGGAGCAGCCCAGCGAAGGGTGTATATATTCCCCGTAAGGGTTATGGTTTTGGTGAGGGTGGAGAACTTTGCTTGGACCGACTGCTGTTGGTTTTGGACTAGCCCCGGTTGTCTGTTGGGATCGGGCTCTGTGAGGTGACGAGCAGAGCCAAAGTCGGTAATCATTGCGACGTGCTCCGAGTTTACTAATACATTGAACTGCATTGTTGAGGACTAAGTTTTGTCAAGGGTATTATCATCGCATGTCTGGAGCTTACCGACTTGAGGTCGCCGTGGCATATGGGTGGCTGTCGGCTATGAAGGTATTCCAACCCTACTGCCACGTCGTTGATCTGGAGTACAGATTCTCAGAGTCGGTTCAACGAGGAGTCTTTTTGGCCTTACCAACGAGATCCGCTCTGGAATCGCCCAATCTCGAGAAGCGACAAAATCCTTCAAATTTCCATTCTGTGCCCAAGGGAATACCAGCCAGATTATATCTTTGGATAGGTCTTCCACAAACCCTTCGAGCTCCACGACGTTCGGATGAGAAAGTTCAACTAGGAATTCGGTTTCCCTGAGTGCCAACTGCAATAGTTTAGCTCCTGTTGAAAGCTTTACGGAAGTAAACGGAGCATGCTTACTCCAAGTGTTCGCTCTAGATTTGTATTATCTCCTGTCCTCGACTTCTTTACTGCTACGAACTTTCAAATCGGGATTCGGAATCCGCTCAACGCTTATTTTAAAGACGCAGATAAATCAATCGCGACCGACCTTTCCCCACCAAAGTTCGTCACTGTCAGACTTGTGCTCCTGCTTGTTATCCTTCTCTTCATCACCAAGCTCCCCTTCGTCGTCTCGCCGCTGATACGTAGCCCCTCGAATATCATCGGACTCAGAGGATTGACGGCATAATTGCATGACTTCGCTCGAGTTGTAGTATTTGCCCCAGAACCATCTGTAGCCGATACTGTCAAGCAGAAAAGCTTTCGATACCGTCGCATGCCCTCCATGAAACTCGCGGGCGCCTTCGGGAGATTTAATCGAGGACGAACGAATTCGCCATTTCTCGAGCTTCTCCATTCTCGCCCTCTACAAACGATTTGTTTCGGTGAGTCGTTAGAATTAAACTTCGAAAATTCGGACGCGACGCACCAACTTGTCGCTCAGCTTGAATCCACTGCCAGAACTATTTAGGTCGGATAGGGCCGAACGAGGGATGTCGGCAGGGTCCCTTCGGTCTTCCATCAAGTGCTTAGCGGAGAGTGATACTCTGGGTCGATGATCAGCTGGGAGTGTCGAGCCCGGAGGGTAGGAGGAAGCAAGAGAAGAGGTTTCACGGAGGAGGAGGAGGAGGAGGAGGAGGTGAATCAGTGAGGTTTTAAGAGGTCCTCAAGGCATCGCTACCTCGTAGTTTGCCTCGAGAGGAAGGGTTGGGTGGGGTGGGGTTGGTTGCCGGCCCTGGACTCGTTCCAGAGTTCGCGATCGAGTTTTCCGTGTAATTTTTTTCTTGCAAGTCTGGACGACGAAGTTGAGGGCTTCATGCTTGAAAGAAATATCTCAAACAATCCGGTGGGGCACTATAAAGCGATTCGCGGCACCAAGTTTCTCAGGTTGGATTCGGACGCAAGGGCTTGTGATGGCGGGGTTTGTTACGCGTCACACGGTGGACCCGTCGGACATATCCAGGAGTTCGATGGCACTGCGAGTAAACTTGGGTCTACGGGGTTACTGCAGTCCTCCACTAGGTAGCAAATTTGCCGCGCTGCGATACCACTCGCGTCGGGGGTAGGGGGGAATTGCTCAGAGTTTCCTTTCGGATCTGGAGCCTTGCTTCATTTGCACCACAGCGGGTTCGCGAAACGACCTCTTAATACTTCCTAAAACGACACACGACCTTCTCGCCACAACCATCCCACTTGCATTTCGCTGATCAAGCTAGAGAGAGGAGGCCGATGCTCACTGGCCAGTGTTCAGCAAGTCGTGGCGAGGGGTACCTCCTCAATCAAAATGCAAGTAGATCTCTCGATTAGGGAATCTACGAGAACACATCTAAATTCCAGCTATTCATTGGGGAATAAACTAGCGTGAGCTGGGGCTGTCTTCCGGGTTCAGATATGGCGATCGCGGAAGTTAACACCGCAGGCGAACGACCGGATCAGAGCGGTTGAGTGCTTGGCTACGGCATTTGCGCCGGAACGTTGCAGCGCCTTTTTTTGGATTGTAAGGCTAAAGTGACGAGATCGGGGTGGGCACCAGAGACTCCTGTTGTGCGACCTCATTGTCGGCGGACGGTAGACGGATCGTCCGTGGTTGAAAATATTCACTTCGCGCGCGCGCGCCTCACCATGTCACCTTCCCATATCCCCCGCGACAAATGGCTTTACACTGCAACCCCGGCCGCGCGTGGAAGCCAGCGGAACGGGCCACCGCTGGAAAACGGATGGAGACCAGTGGAATCCACCGGGCGGGCCCCGCCTGGAAACCGGTGATCACCCCTCTGGAATCCAGCCCCTCGCGCCACCTCAGCGGTGGGCATGAAGTACGGACCTGGTACCATACACACGCAGGGGGCACAGATCACTTCTAAGCCATAAATGCACCCCGGCCGTAGTAGCACAAAATTTCAATTAGTAGCGACAATACAGTGACCGAACACTTGCTATTACTATAGTAGATACATGGATGCGATAGTAGATAATCATAATGCGCAGTAGCTACAGAATGGAGAAAGATTATATGGCTGCCGGTGTGAGGTCATCCATATCGTCGTCCTCTTCTAGCGCTACCGCAGGACATGGTACATCGTCACCATGTAAACGCCGACGGCGAGGTCGCACAACAGGAGAGTTCCTGTGCCTACCACGACGATGAAATGACCGACCTCGTCACTTTAGTCGTTCAATCCAAAAAAGCGCTACAACAAGCTGAAGCTGTCTGTTCCGGTACAAATGCTGTAGCCAAGCATTCAACCACTCTGATAGTAGATATTCTTGCCACTGAGGCAAAAGTTAAGTGGTTGTCCGACGGCGTTGCCGAACAACTCCAGGTCTGTATGATTGACCTCAAGCCGCCTAAGTATTGACCAGAAATTGATCATATGACTGCTTAGGCGGCTAAGAGAGTAGCGGAAACTATCTACAATCAACGTACAGCCCTTCAAACTCGTGCAGCGGTAAGCGTTCCACGGAAAGCCTCTGCTGTATTTATCTGACTCTTTCTTTCTTTTCTGTTCTCCAGCAATGGGATCAGCAGCGAAATCAACGGGCTCTCGCACTTGATTCCATCCTTGAATCCCTCGCCCAACAACTCGTCCCACCTTCGCTCCACGAAATGGCCGAAGCTTCCTCCCTATTCGGCGAGCAGCATTCGAATGGTCCTGGCGGGGGCCAAGCAAACGGGGCTGATGGAGGAAGGAACGAGCGTCCTGCACCAACCGGTGTTGCCGGAGACACTGGATTTCTTCGAACGTTTGAGGAGATCCGCAGGTTCCAAGACTCCCAACACGGCCTCAAGGATCAATCAAAGTGGAGATCTCTCCGGGACTTTGTCGACGAACGAGGTATTGATGAAGCCGCGGATGCTATGGATGCAGATCGGAACTCTCTAGATGTCGGTGTGGCCGATTCTCGTTTTCGGGGGTTCGTTCGCTGACTCAAGCTTTGACCGGCAGAGCTTACTTCGAACTACAGCTTCTTTCCCGGAATCCATCAACAAAGTGGTTGGAGAAATCAGTTCTTCCTTGCCCATCTTTCCGGTATCAGCGACATTGACGATAGGAGGCGGCAAACTTTCGCCTAGTCCGGCTTCACCGCCCGCTCCACCCAGTCTCGCCACGGCCATGCGACGAACGGACTCCAACAACGTCCCTTCTATGGGGTCGCCGTCTTTGTCGATCGAAACCATTAAAACCCTCCTTGCTCAGCAAGACAACTTAACGACCGAGATGGCGCACAACCTCGAGAGCTTGGCGGTTCACTATGAGCAGATGAGCCACGCGTTGCGCGATCACAGCTCGGCATTGCCCGCGGAGGGGGATTCTGCCTCTCCGCAACACGTTGTCGGCTCAGCGGAAACATACAGGCCCGGCTCCGTACCGGGTCGTGAAGGGCTTTCCCCGCCTAAGGAGCAGCAGCTTCATGCTCGAGGGGTTGCCGTCCCTGCGCGGACCCAGACCCCGCGGACGCTTACGGACGAGGACATGCAAGGTAATGCTTGAAGAAATGCATCTATTAAACATTGTATTGATTCTCGTCGGTTTTACAGTCTTCATCAAAGATTCGGAGGAGCTGCCAGCCATTCTCTCGGACATCGAGGCAGCTGCAGGTCAAGTCAACGAGATACGGTGGGTGTCGCAATTGCTTCGATATTGTTCATCTGGAACGCTGAACACTTCCCTATTCCTCCCTCCCGTTTCCGAACGAAAGAGACCGCTTACGCTACATGGCAGGAAATATGCGTTCATCTTTAGACAACTTTGACAGCACACTAGATCGATTAGATAAGCTGGCCGATGACATGGCTGAAAAACTTCAGATACAACAGCAAGTTGAGGTGCGCCCATTTCTGGCTTTTTGAAACTGGTCAACCCAGCTAAGCGTCAACATTTTCTAGACCCAATCCTACGAATTGCACGAGACTCTCGATGGACACCTTGGCTCGTTCGATCAGCTAGCTCAAACCTATATAGATTATCAGATGGCTTACCGGAGGTTACTGTTGGAGATGGACCGTAGACGACGAAGCCGTGAAGCGATGGAGGAACTGGTGCACGAAATGCTCGACAAGTTGGAGCAGATGCGCGAAGGTATTTATCCTCACGCCCCACCCCTCACCCCGCGGCGTGGACCATGACAACGGGCTTACAATTTATCATTATTGGCTCATTTCTACTCTAGATGAGATCGTCCTCCGCGAAAGTTTCATCCTCCAACATGGGCAGGTTCTCCCGGATGACCTATGTCCATTCGTTCAAGACCTGCCTGTCCGCTGGGCAGTAGAAGTCATCGGAGAAGAGACTCTCCCCGACATACAAGAAAGTACTCTAATCGACGTGAGCTTTTTGCTTGGGCCGTGAGACCCTGCTGTATGGGATGCTGAATCACTACCATTCCGGTTATAGGCACGACAGCAGCTTGGAAGTTCTGGGGTTGCGAACATACAGGATGTCCTTTAATATACGACTTTCAAGCTTTTCAATACTTTGAACATAGGCCGAATAGTGGGAGGATCCCGGACCTTGCGCTCCGTTGAAAACGACCTCGATTCTTAATACCTTCAGGCCGTACCCTCAGCGGTGCTCCATCGTTGCTGTGATCGTGACGCCTTCGCTAGACATGCCACATCGATTATGGGACTTGAAACCAACCCTCCTGAATTTACCGCAAACTCTGCTACATTGTCACTTCTACCTTTGGATTCCCAGTGAACACAGGCAAGTGGTTCCGAACAAACAATTCGCAGCGCTGCAATAGCTCGATAACGAAAATACATAGAGAGTGAAAGATTCATAAGTTTCCAGGTTCCAGGTATACTAAATTATTGGATATAGATTCTCCATCCTAAAAATCGCCCTTAAATTGTCCGTTCTCCTGCACCCTTCGGTCACGCCCCAACACCAGCAAGAACCTTGAACACCTGGTCTTGCCTCTCCCTAAATGCTGGCAACCTCGTCATCGCCAACGCCAACGTGTTGATCCGATTAGCCAGCTGCAGGACCGTTCCTTCTGGACTCCGATCCCTGCTCCTCGCCCTAACAGCACCTTGATCGGATCCCCTCGCGGACCTTCTCACTTGACTCTCAAACGCAGCTCCCGCCATCACCCCGGTATCCTCTCTTGAGACGTCTTGAGTATTTATCTGCAAGTCCTCCCATCCTCTTGCGACTCCTTTAATCAGCATCCTCCGAAGACGATCCATTCGGGGCTCGGGTAACGTTTCTTCGCCAGCTGTGAGCAATTCGATGGCTTTCTGGTTATCCTCTTCGTCCAGCTGTCGACTTCGCCGTGCGATGGCCTGTACTTCTTGCATCAGAGGTTGGTATTCTCTGGGCACGTCCTCCACTTTGAGTTCCGCGCCTAGGACGGCTCGTACACCGCCAGTTGGTGTAAGCGCGTTCAAGGAGAACTCCAAGATGGCTAAACCGACTGAAGCGAAATACGCTCGCGGTGGGTCCGACTTCAGCAAGACTCGCAGGTCTTTCGTCCTTGAAATGACTTCAGCGAGTTCCGCGTAGAGCGTTTCCCGAATGGTCTCGATTGCCGAATTGAGCTGCGCGGGTACGGCGGGTGAAGGTGACCTCCTTCCCGACGAAGACGAAGCAGAAGACGATACTGTTGGAGCTGTCGTCGGTCTACCTGGTAGCTCGAGGTACTGCCCGGAAGACTGGTTCCTCCTGTGGCCGGGCTCGGCCCTTGGCGGGGTGCTTGGCAGGGCGACACTTGGCCGATAAGGCGACGCCGTGCGAGCAGGAGTGGATGGACTTGAAGCCGAGGGTGCGCGCCCGAATCCGTTCAAATCCGGGTTCGTAACGCGCATAGGACTGGTGGGTGTCACCGGCCGGCTCCGCGGACTCGTTGGACTGGCTGGGAGAGGCTTCTCGGCTTCGTATCCGGGTGGGGGAACGAAGGTGGCTCTCAGGGGACTAGGTGTGCGCCTTCCGTCACTCATAGGTCTCCCGTGGTCCAATGCAGCCTGCAGGTCGGACTGATAGCGTTCTTGGAAGGTCCTCCGCTGGCTGATCTCTATCGCCACGGCTCGCATGTCCAATGCCATCCTCCGTAGTTGTTCATGCCGTGATGCTGATGGTGAGATAGGCTCGTGTCCACAAATGAGCCTTGCGAGGTCGTGCGATTGCTCGGGTGTGAGGGTTTGAATAACAGGGGTGAGGGCGGACCAAATGGAGAAGAACGCTTTGAAGGTTTGGGGCACGGTCTCTGCGGAGAGGACGGTAGGCGGTGCTCCGGGGGGCAGGACCGAGGGAGGTAGTGGAATACTTGGTGGAGTGGTGCTGGATCGCAAAGCCGCGAAATACAGGCAGAGTGCGGGTCCTGGGCGATAATGGGACTAGTCAGCATCCAAATACTAATGTGCGTCGCCAATTGCTCACCTGCAACCATAATGTCTGCTTCCGCACTGGCTAATGTGTCCTCATCAAGGAGTCTCTCGGCCTTCGCTTGAGCCAGCGCCAACTTTAGAAACTTGTGGAATGCGTTCATTGCAACCTCATCCGTCACCACTGAAGGTGGCCCTTGCTGAGACATTGTGGAATAAGTGGTTAATGAGCCTTAAGAGTGCTGAAGGGGGGTATAGAAGTCGAGTCTAGTGGTAAAAGGTGGATTGACAAGTGGGTGGTGGAAACTTTGAAGGTATAAAAAGGCGCGGGACGCAGTCAGACTAAGAATGACGCCTGTGCACGGAATAGCCTCGGCCTCAACGTTGCCAAACAAAGAGCAGCTCCAGTGATTGGTTGAGGTGGCGCCGAGGAGATAAACCGCCGCAAATATCGGACACAGCTACCTCCGCCTCCACCAAAATCACCCCCAACTGTGTTTGCACTGCATCTCGTATCTGGGAGACAATGGATGCCGAAATTCGGCATCGAGAGCTGCGAGCGGCGCTGACATGAGAGGGATCGCAAATAAGCGAAGGAGGACCACACGAATACGATGACGTCGATGGGGCCATCATACACGAGGAAGAGACAGAAGCGATGTAATGGATGTATTAGAGATGCCAGTGTATATGCGGGTAACAGTGATCTAAGAGGTCTAAACATCATCATGCAGTCTGAATCACAAAGAAATGTTGTCAGGCAACCACGAAGGGACGGCATACGGCGATAGGCACTCACTGCTTCCTTGAGGTAAGTGATAAGGTCGTTGCGGTCCTTGTCCTTCTTCAAGCCAGCGAAAGCCATCTTGGTACCAGGAATGTACTTCTTCGGGTTCTCTGTTGGTTCGAAAGAAGAGTGCAGGTGGTCAGTCTAATTCGAGATGGTGCGTCATTGGACTGTCACGAACCAAGGTACTCGAACATGGTGCTCTCGTCCCAGTGCACACCCTTGTTGACGTTGGCAGCAGTGTATGAGTAACCGTCAGCCTGACCTGACTGGCGGCCGAAAACACCTAATTGAGTGAGCCAACGCCATGTCAGTTACAAGTCGGCGAAAGTCGGTCGTAGCCGCTCACCGTGCAGGTTGGGGCCGACTTTGTGAGGCTCGCCAGCACCAAGAGTGTGGCATTGAGCGCATCGGGTCTTGAACAATGAAGCGCCCTTGCTAGCGTCGCCTGTGATCCACGTATTCCCAAGGAAATGCGATTCATGAGCACTCGGAATTCCACATCCCGTCCAGCACTCTCGCTACTCACCCTTTGCGTATGGCATTTTTTGATTAAGGATAGATAGAGAGAAGAGGAGGAGAAAGAGGTATAGACGAGGGAGGAGGAAGGATGCGCAAGAGGTCGAGGTGGTTGTGGAAAGAGCAATGAGAGCGGAGGGCGTTCCAAAAAATACCCAGTCCAGTTTCAGGGTCCAGGTTCGGGTGGGACCGCGACGTAAGCACAACCAGACCGCGGGATTTCGACCAACCAATCAACGCGTCTCAATTTCAGCGCCCCGGGTTTCTTCACCCGTAAACGCTCTCCCGAATCTCCCGACACTCCCGACAAACGTTCTCAAGCTGTACAAAAAATTATCATTGCCCCATGTAGAATACACACAACCAAAGTACTTCAGATGTCCCAATATACAAAAAATCTAAATATAGGCCGTCCTACGCCACAGCGCGGTTCAGGAGTCCGGTAAATTCTAGCAGATGGCTCTCGCAGATGGCACTAAAGTAAAACTCGTGCTCAGAGTTGTGAGGTTGGACCAAGTTATGCTGGAATAGCGTCATGTCAGTTCATTGATCTTCCACCGAGAGGTTGCGACGTACCGCGATCTCATGTGCAAGAGAGTGATACCACGAAATCAGCGCCTTCGCAGCTTTCCCGGATTGCACCTGAAACCCGAAACCAATCAGCGTCTTCACATTTACGATTCGAAATTTCCTGAGACCGTGACTTACGTCGCTATCATGCCAGCTCTCATAATACCTAAGCGGGCCGTGTTAATTTCCGAATGCCACTCGGCGACATAAAGCCCGCGCTTACCTCAGATTCACGAAGATACTCCCGTTCCTGTTAAACGCAATCAAATCACCCTTCTGGTCGTAAAATACGTGCAATGATGTCGGCGGCAGCTTGTAAACGTCCTTCAGAGGCGTGATGATTGCTGAAGCAAAACGTCCCAGTGCAGCTTGCTTTGAGATAGCAACCTGTTGAGGATTGGCAACATCTAAAAATAGCCCTAAGTTAAGCCTTCAGCTTTTCTGTAGCGATGATTTGATCATTACCTCGGGCGACGTAGAATTTGTAGCCTTGAATTGTTCCTGTAGATCAAGAATCGTTAGCATCGAACCCCGTTCCGTTAAGTTGCTGCCTCATACCAATCAAACTAAAGTCCTTATCCGTCCCACTAACATCGCAATAGCCGTCTTCAAGACTCTCCTTCACTTTACTCATATGCTGTCGATTCGAAAGAACAGAACTGTTCTCGGACCGGCAGGCATTGATCGCGGTCTGGATGTTCCTCTCTGCGTCCCCAACAATCATTAGTACAAAAAAACGATCCCTATTAGTCGAGCGTATGGAACGCACCGATATCACCCGTCGGCGTAACTCCCGCGTGCTCGTTCCTGGGAGGGGTCTGGGTCGAGGGTCCATCTCGCTCGCCCCCCAGCAAACCCGCCAATCCACCTCCAGTTCCTTGTCGACCAAACCGATTCTTCAATGAGTCCAACATTTGAGTTGTCGGAGTCCTGGTCGCTGGCTTGAACGCTGGTCCAGTATCCCCCTGAACCACCGTCGAGGTCTCTGAAGCGTCCGACGACGCTGTTGCAGTGGATACAGGACGGGTCGCCCTCACAGGAGTGGGTTGCGCGAAAGGATCGCCTCCGGGGGGAACTGGTAAAGCTTCCTGTTCTTCCTTCTGGGCTTCAGCTTGTCGAGCTGCTAAGAGTTCGCGCTCCGCTTTCTGTTGGTGTAAGATTCTGTCAACTAGATTACCAGAAATCGCAGACCCGTCAGTAGAGAGCGACAGCCGGATAGAAGGGATCCTTCGTACCATTGAAACCGCGCCGGCGAAGAGCACGCAAGTCCGTAGACAGAATCGTCATGAAGAGCAAGCTATCGTTGACCTTGTGTTTCTTCAACAGGAGGCGACAGATTGCATGCGCCACCCTAGTTTCCGTCAAGGAGATCAACTCTCGGTCGAAAATCATGGATAGACGTTGCAAGAATTCACTTACTCGTACATATCGAGCTTGTCGCTCTGCGAGTAGAACAGAGTCAAGGGACCAAACGACCGGATGTTAGATTTCAATTCTGCGGCTGCAGAGGCTTCTTGGATCTTTTGGACAATCTTCCCACCAAACTCCAGCTTCCGGACTAGATTCAACTTGCGACATCTATTGAAGCACAGATCTCGTCAGAATCGTCCCTAGCCCTTGTATACCACTCGCTTACCCTCTCACTACAAAGTTGGAGTCCTGGGACAGCCAGTCCGCCTTGACCTTGCATTGTGCATTCCGCTCGTGCAGGAAAAGGGGGAACCTCTGAAGAACCAAGTTGCGCAAGTCCCTAGTTGCGGGCGACGCGCTGACCTCGACCTGCTGAGGGCGGTACTCCTCTGATACCAACGACGTCAAACGTCGACATCCCAGCAATTGGTAGAACCCTTCGAAGATGTCATCCTGGGGAGCGCCCCAAAGCGACTCTGCAAACAGAGAGTATGCATTCATATCGTCGACGATAACGATCTGAGAAGCGTCCAAGTCATGTCAATTCAGGCGATGAGCATCGAATGTACTGGAGTTCTCACCTGGTTTGGGCGAAGGAGATCAAAAACAACCTCATAGTCTTCCTCCTCCGCATCACCAACATCGACTAGTTGAGCGGTCTTCGGGTTATTGATGGCCTTCGGAGTTCGGCGACTTCCGAGTAAGAAAGGAGTCATGCGCATCTGAGCCAGCAATTTCTGGTCAAAGTTGTACTGAGCCGCTACTTGACGAAGCTCGTCGAGGTACCCTTGGGGACCACCAGCAAGTTCAAGGAAATGCTTGGGGTCTCTGACCATCATCTCCGCGATCTCGTGCACATTAGGCTCATCTTTTACTCCGCACGCTTTCAGGAACATATTCGCCTTGCCTCCAAAATCCACAAACGTGAAAAGCTTGGAGTGCACGTCGGACGACCTCCCAGTATCGCTCCTGAAGAAGCACTCTCCTGGTTTGCAGAGAACCCACTTGTCAGCGGCCTGTTTCTCCTTCGTAGCAGAGCGAGCAGTTGGGGGATGCGCGGGCACGATCTTCATGGCCCTGAGGTTCTGGAAATGGTGAGGAGGGAAGTCGGCGATACGGGTCGTCAGATATTCAAACATCTGGCGAGCTGCGCCGGGTTCATTCGGAGGTCTGTCAACCAAAATGGACATGAGCAAGACGGCTGGAGGATCCCTCGGGACGCCTAATTTGTTGGTAGCAGCATCCCGCAAGCTGGGTTCGACAAGCGCAAAACCAAGAAACCCGCATTCGGGATTGGTAAAGACCTGACAATAGGGCATGAGATACGATACGTTTTGAGACTCCACAATCGGACTTACCTCTCCTGGCCGTGCTAGGAATGCAGTCCCATCCTGTTTTAAGGATGGAATAAACGCCAAGTGAGCAACCAGATTAGGGTCATAGCTGTTGGAATAGCGGGTGTCAAAGTTCTCCAGGAAATATCCAAAGGCTTTCCGTTGCTTGGCTGGATCCTCGGTTTTGGACGCCAGCTCCAGGATGGTAGCCAATGGAGGGAATCTTTTGAGGCCGAAATCAAACAGCATTTTGGCTAGAAGACGGTGTGCATTCAGTTGGCCTCAGTATAGGTGCATAGCATACAGTGGTGAAGACGCACCTTCTTCAGAGTTGGGCCTCCATTTATGTTGGTCGCCCCAGTCAAGAATGGGTAATCCTAGTTCTCTTAGGCTGCTTATTGGTTCGTACAGATCTCCTGGCTTTCTCCTTATGGGCTTTGCGGAACCAGGTACCGGACCTTCCTGAGGAAACGCCGCAGTCTGACGAAGTCTATCTCTCTCCAGAGGTGTAAGGGATTCTTTGACAGCAACAAGGTATTTCATGAGCTCTTGAACACCCCAGCCCCCAGTAGTGATCATCCTGGTACGAGATACAGTCAGCGTCAGAGTTCGAGCAGGGGACGTTGTCCTCACCGATTGAACACGATTTGAAGGTCGACGTGTTTCATTACTCCCAGCGCCGTCAGGACCTAAGCGTCACACAGAGTTTAGCAATCGTACCATTAAAAGCAAACTAGATTCCTTGTACCTTATCCAAACCGCCTCTTATATGCGTGCCTTTTGGCATTTCAACGATTGGGAGATCCGGGAAAACATTCGCGTTTGCAAAGTAAGCCTCCTTAGGAACCTTCATGCCAGATTTCGTGGGGATAACCGTCTTGTCTTGCAAAATCTCGGCAACTCTCTGCATCTGCTGCTTGGACAATGAACCCCATGCCTTGGCAAGAACGTTCAGAACCTTTTCCGCGAACTCCGGAGATGCGGTGATGTTGCTCTCGATTGGCAAGCCATTAGATGGCAACAGCAAGTACTCCAACCATTCGACGACGGTGAGGTCTGCCCAGCCGAAGAAGCGGCGAAGGGAGTCAGGCTTGAACTGCTTGCTAAGCGAAAACGGTAGGGTATGTGGTGGTAACGGGAAATTGGGTGAGATGCTATTTGAGGCGCTGGTGAAGGTCTTGATTGACGCCAACGGAATGATGCGCTCCTCCGTCCCTCCTCCTTCCTTGTGTTCCATATAGGATAGGATTGCGGCCTGGAGGAATTGGTTTCGAATAACGTCTTCGTCGTTCCCCTGAAGCCCAGCAGTGTCGAGCCCGATCCTCCATTTCATGCAAGCCTCCATCTCCGTCTCATTTAGTGGTCTCTGGCTAAGTTCCTGAAGCACGTCTCTGAAGGTTATATCTCGGATAAGGCCCCGTTCTCGCAATGCATTCACGGTGAGTGGAACGGCTTTGACGACCGATTCAGTTAGCATCGGCGTATTCTTGAGGAACGCTTCATACTCCGGGGAATAAGAGCGAACTTGGCCTGCTGGCTTGACTCCGGCGGAAGATATTATGGGGAATGCGGCCTTGTCCCTTGCGCAAGCGAAGAAAGCGGCTTCCATGTTGATGCCCACGACAGCAGATGGCGTTGTCGGATGGAAGGTGAAGAACTTGAGGGTATGAAGGGCTTTGCCTTCCAGCCACTCGCGAGTCGTTGCGCTCATCTGTTCGCCTGGCGCTGTCTGGGATTTCATCGCCTCATCCCAAAGAGTCCGGATGGTAGCCAACTGGGACTCGTAGATGAAGCGACATAGGTAACCACCGACCCAGAGAAGTTCCTTATTCCAAACAGAAACTTGACGGTCGACAAGGTCGATGGATTCTCGTTCGACCGTAGGAATGAATCGAGCCGAGATGTGACCACCAATACCAGTGGATTGGGATGTAGCATGACCCTGGAGATCCAATACGCTTAATGAAATCCATTGCCTGTTGGAATTCAGTACTCACGATAAAGACTCGAGCAGTCCCCACTCCGTCGAGGTCCGCACGGAGACCTTGGAATACGCTTCCGGTTGCCTTGAACTCCTTTTGATCTTCTTCCTGGCTCATGTCAAATTCGTCCTTCCCAGTCTGCGAGGAGAGAAAGGCAATAAATCAGTTTATGACTTGAACTTAGTGGAGCAGCATAACCCACATAAATCAAAGAATACCAACATGTAGCCGGCGGCTTCTTCTTTGTAGCCCTTTCCAGCTCAGCCATGGACTTCTGATCCAGCCTGGACTCCACTCTAGCACTGTACACTGTTAAGATAACAGAGGAATCCACAGCCTCAAGTGGGTCGACGGGAGGGGTGGCGGGTACTGGTGTGGAAGGTCGTGGTGCTGGTGATGATGTTCCTGATGCAAACGACGAAAAGATCGAGGCAAAGAAACCTCCTGTCACAGGTGGTTTAGATACAACCGTGGTGACCTTTGGGGCGGCCTTCTCGCTCCCGGTGGTATAAACCCAACGGAGTACTTGGGCCTGCATTCCCAGATCGGAAGACTGTACCTCCTTCACAGTCATTGTTCCTGCGATCCTTGTCTTTGGATCTAGATAGGCGGATGAAGAGGGTAGTGTGAGTGGCTTCAAGTGGCCCGCGTTTTTCTTGATCCGAACTAGACGATGCTCGTTGAAGAACATAGAAACATCAGAAAGATTGCGCATGAACGTGAGAGAAGTCGCAAGGAAGCGAGCAATATCCACTGGTCTTCCAGGAAAGGGACTTGCTTCTCGCAACGGCATGGTAAATGTCGTCCATTTCTGGTCATCTGCTGCGGATGGTTCGACAGGAGGCAGGGTTCCGCGCCGAGCAAAAAGCTAATGACGTTCCTTGTCAGCTAGCAAGCGAGCCAACAACATCGAGGAACCAACCTGATCTTTATTGTCCTTCCAGTAGAAACCCATCCACTGTCCGCCCGAGGTAACAAATGGTTCATCGGTGACGCTAAATAAGGAGTAAAACCCGACACCGAAAGCACCAATCTTCTCTTCATCCTTGGTACACGTAAATGTGAGCAAGCACATAATCAATATATTTATGTTCCGAACGTCTTACTGGATTTCCCTCGGCAATCTTCTTCAGTCGGTTCCAGTCTTCCTCCCGGAACGGGATACCGTCGTTGCGAAACTCCCATTGATGCAGTGGTTCTTTAGTTAAGTCAGGTAGCTTAGTTGTTGATGAGGATGGTACGGAGAGCGTGTTGCTGTCAGATGATAGCGAAGTGGAAGGGTTCTTCGAGTTCCGTTTCTCGAGAAAAGCGCTAGTGTTAAAGTGGATTTCAACTGATTTGGCACCAGCATCATCGGAGTTCTGCAGTAGTTCTCGAAGAACAGTATGCTCTCCAGAGTAGCGGGCAAGAACCTTCAAACGACATAAGTCTTCGGTCAATGCCACAGATCCCAGCAACGGTTGCCTACCTTGTCGATGAGAGCTCGTTGGTTAACTTGAACCTCTTCATCGCGGCCACTGGCCCACTAAAGAAACGATAATTAGGATTTCAAGATAGACTGTGTTTCACGATCATTCTTACTAGTGAGTTGCGGGTGTCCATGTACTGGGTTTGGTGGATGTGGTTGAGTGGGGAGTGGAGGTCTGGAGGACGCGTCGTTATTGCGTTGACAAAGCAAGGCAAACACCGTATGTAAGCCACGTGAAGCTTCCAGATATTTCTCGCTAGTTAATCCCCCAAGAGGAATCGTTATGATAGCTTGAAGACGTGAGCGATGTAACTTTGTGTATTAGCATCATCTGGATATACGAATGGGCCAAGCCGAGTATGAAAGGCTTCCAATAGGGGCTTCAATACTTTAAGCAATTATCTATGACGAACAATCAAGCAATGGAACACAAGACGCCCAGTCAGTGATAATGAAGCGAGTTTAAGCCTTCAAGTATGATTTCAGTTCCTAAATCCAAAATGTCAGCTTTTTTCTTACTGAACCTGGGTTAGGTTCACTCACCTTCTCCATCTTGTCGAAATCTTCAGTTTCAACGCGAACAATTGGCTTCTTGAGAGCGTTCTGAATGACCTGCATTTCTTCCCAAGTCTTAGAATTGTGTACGAAGTTTATTGAGATACCCTTCCGTCCGAATCGTCCCGTTCGACCTGCAGGATGATCTCAGCAACAGACTAGAAATCCGAATCAGAAGTAGACAAACCGATTCGGTGGAGATATGTCTCAACATCGGGCTTATTATCCATGGTCATAGGCAGGTCATAATTGACGACCATGTTGACTTGGAGAATGTCGATTCCTCGAGCGACGACGTTGGTTGTGATGAGAACCTTGTACTTGCCATCCCGGAAAGCATCGATGACACGGTCACGTTCCGTAGCGTCCTTAGATCCGTGAAGCGACACAACTTGATGACCTTGTTCGCTCATCCTCTGTGAAATAACGTCGGCTGTCTCTCGTCGCTTTTCGGGGAAACCGTTCGTCAACCACAGAGTTTGAGCCGAAGGGGAAGTCGCGATACCTTGCAGAAGATCATGCTCTGTCCAATCGTGAGGAGACTGTAGAGTTCTACCAGAACATCGAACTTCTTGTCCTCGCTCGCACAATCCATGTAGAACTGCTTAATACCCTCCACTGACAACTCTTCTTGTTTCAACTTTATCTCGTTCGCCCCTGGGGCGAACTTGACGGCGAAGTTCCGCACGTTATCTGCGAATGTGGCGGAGAATAGCACGATCTGGCAGGTCCGGGGCACCAAGCTAAATAGTTTTAAGGGGGTATATGCTGTTAGAATACCGTTAAACCCGGATTCCCTGAATAACTCACTTCTTCACGCGCAAGGTTTGGTCCCCTAGTCCCTGCTGATCCAACATGTTGTCGGCTTCGTCCACAACGAAAATCTTGATATCCTTGGACTCGATAGCTTTCCTCCGCAATAAGTCGGTCAGAGTGCCAGGAGTTCCGACGACGAGCTGAGCGTCCACCTTGGCACCCCGCTCCACAGACTCCTTGATTGCGTAGGCCGTCGTGACAGGGGTGAAGGCGCCCATTGTAATGACAACCGACATAATTTGCCGAGCCAATTCTCGTGATGGTGCCAGACATATCGCCTGAGAATTGGAGTCTCGTAAATAGAACAGCCACATTACAAAAAAGCAGACGTACCTGTGTGGTCTTCTTGTCAAAGTCGATTCGACTCAGCATCGCCAAGGTGAAGGCAGCAGTCTTGCCAGTTCCCGATTGTGACTGGCCTATCATGTTCTTCGGCCTGAAATATAGCTTTATCAAGCTTTGAGCATAGCACACAAGCGATTGTCACTCACGGATTCTGAAGGAGAAGCGGTAGCGCACGCTCTTGAATCTTGGACGGCTTCTGGAAGCCCATCGAGTATAGACCTTTTAGTAGGTCTGGATGACTAGAAAATAGTCATTTAATAATTCATCAGAGAGTGCTGAGCTATGTTCGAACGATTTCTTACAGTCCAAGATCCTCGAAGGATTTGATCGAGTAAAGTGGTGAGTTGGGATCGGCTTGTTGGTCGGCAAGGGTGACCTGGCCAACAACATTTCAATGGAACGTAGGGCTTCCGATAATAGCTATACATACCACAACTTCATGGGTCGAGGCGATGAGGTCGGTCTCTGTGATTAGGGGTCAAGTATAAGGACGTCGCTCGACGCGTCGAACACGAAGAATCCTACGAGGAGCATCGGCCTTGGCTGGAGCCTCCTTCTCCTTGCCCTTGGCATCTGATGTGCTAGCGGCGCCTTTTATTGAAAGGCCGCCCAAGTCTACTCCGGCGTCACCAGTGGTCTTCGCTGAGGCAAGAGAAATTGCAATCCCAACCGATTCAGCCCGCGGTGAATTACTGCACTGATGTCGAATTCTCACTAACGTGGTACGCTTTCGATCCAGCCATCATCTCCATCCGTTGGTGCAGACATTAAGAATCGATGTAGTTTGAGGGGAGTAAAACTGGGGTGGTTATGGGGAGAGGCGTGTTTACGGGTCCAACGCTACGACTCGCGCGTTTACTCACGCCTGGCACGCTACCGAACCTCAGCCACAGGCTTCTAAGTTGATCGCTCAAGCGAGGGAGCACCAACCTAGACTCGAACTTCGAATTTGTGTGACTTAGTACTAGTGTACGCAAACTCTTGTGTCAGCCTTTGTCAGGACAGACCTCACGCTTTCCGGGTCGAATACGCGATGCCGGATTTTATAGGGTTCCCCGCTATTGAAATCAGGTTCCGAACAAGAAGCGTTCCAGTTCAAATGGAAATGATAGCACGTACAAGATGCTTGTATTCCGAATATGTATGCTCGGAGGATAATTGGTTCCATCCGAGGCTCTAGTCGGACGCAGGTGAGCTCGCATTCAACCCATGCATCGTCCTACGCAGGCTGGACACAGAAAACTCCATCAAAACCTTATGATTTGTAATGCGCGTCCATACAAAGCCCTGTAAGTACTAGGCTCTCCAATGAGAACCCAGCGCCGTATTGGGGTGAAGATATACCCTCCGTGACTGGCCATTTCGACTGCGTGGACAGTAAGCCACCAATAATCTCAATCTCATACAGCGATTGCCGGATATTTCCAGAGAGCAGAATAATGCATACGTCAGACGCCCAATGGGTGTGTTGTATCATTGATGGAGAAGAGCCTTTCGGCCGTCATCTCCCTCTTCGTCGATAAGCTTTGGCGAGCTCCAGCTCGCAGCATTCCGATCGGCCCATAGGATAAAAAGATCCAGAATGCAGCACTGCTCGGGTTTCTTCTGTCCCAATTGTTCCCCTTGAGGCCGACCGCTTTCGCCCCCCTTCCCCAACCCCCAACCTGTTGTCAACTGCTACCCCACTTCCACCACCATGTTCGGCCCATTCATCTGGATATGGGCCTCGATGGCCATCCCTGCCGTCAGAGGAGGGCCGATTCCTCGCTCCAACCCAAGAAGGACCTGCTTCACTTGCCCTGCGCAAGGTCAGGAATCCCATCCTCCGTGTTGTCCCTCTGAACGTGCATATCGCTAACGAGCTTTCGTCACCATTTCCACTGATAGACGAAGCTTCTTTTTCTCTCGGGGCCGCCGTGTACACCCACGACACCCCGATTTACTGCCAATACCCTCAGGCAGCGATGGAAGAGGAATACCACTTTTTCTGCTTGTATAGCCAGGTAGGCTGCACCTTCCTTGTTCAACTGCCTCACGTTATGAAACTCAGCAAGCTCTCCCCTAACTCGAACGATGCAGCTGACAGGTGCGCTGGTAGAAGATGCCAACGACGGAGGATGCCCGCCGATGGCAGAGCAAACCCACTGCAATCCCGGGAAGACGATTTCGCCCCAGCACTCTTTCATGCCCGATCCTTCACTTGAAAACGCCTGGGTGAACCTTGCCCAGCGGTCAACTTCGTGCGGAAGAGTATCGGGTCTCTCACTACGGGCCAACGCCGTGACGAGCAAACGACAAGGAGCAGCCAAAGCGGCTGGTTGACATTATCAAGAGAAGCGCCGTAGAAGCGTTGCGGTCGCGCTTCTGGGGACGATCGACCAAAAGCCTGGAGGACGATCGTCATTCTGGCCCGAGTCTGGGCCACTGAACCCCTAGATCTGGCGTCCCCGCGCGTTTGCTCCTTCAAGAAAGTACTTGTAATCACTCGTATCACTCGTCGCCTGACACAAAAATAAATGATATAGTACCATCCAGTCCTCGTAGTAGCATTTTCTAGTTCCCTATTTTAGTAGCATACAAATTTACAACCAGAGTAGCAGATCTTCTGTTTTCATGTCGCCCCGATATAGTCATCGCCCAACGGGGTCAGCAAAACGACGAGGTACTCGTCGACTTCCTTTTGCTTGGGCTGCAGCACGGGCTCTGGCAACACTGCCGTGAAGTGGAGGTATAGGAGTGAAGCGTGTCTTCCACTGCCGAGCCACGCGCTCAGGCTTGGACACCATCTCCGATGGAGGGATCGGCAGGGGGCAAGGCCAGATCGGGACCTCTCCCTCACCTGCCCCGGTAAAGTTCAGGTCAAAGCTTCGATACGACCCTCGCGATCCAGGTCGACTGCTTCCAACGGAACCATTTCGGATCCCACTCATGATCGTATCACCCGAATCGTCGATGCCGTGTTTTTCTTGGTCGTTGCTCTCGTCGCCTGCTACAGGGAGGGCGGCTCAACACGAGCAGCAGATAAGCAAGACGAGAAGAGAGACGCGTACGTCGAAGTGGACCCTGATTTTCACTGTCCATCCTTGCGATCAGAGCCAAGGCCTCATACGGATCGTTCACGTTGGTTGTCGATCGGCTCATCAGCCTACTTCTCCTACGGAGCTCCATCTGAAGCTCTTCGGTCGCAGGGTCTTCGTCATCCGTAATAGTCTCGTCCCCGTTGGGATCCTCTGGTCCTGTGAGGGTTAGCAGATAAGGTCAGATTCTTCCACACCTAAAACCAGGTTTAGACTCACTCCAAGCTCGACGCGGCGGCCCTGGATTGAACGGTCTCGGTGTTGGCAAAGCAGAGTCGGTGATTCCAGGAGGGACAAAAGCAGCTGCTTCTTGAGGCCCAGGTGATGAAGGATGAAACGAGGGATATACCACTTCCCAACCCCTCAGAGTCGAGAATTCCACATCAGACAACGGTGTCGGGCTCCGAGGTCGTGGTCGCAGCGACGGGCTTAGAGGATTAGTGGGGTCGTGGATGTATTGCTGAGGGCTTTGTGGCCAGTATCCCACAGGGGAAGGAGGGGCAGGAGAATGCCTCGCAACTCCAACCGATCGCCCACTGTCATCCAACCTCCTCCTAAGAGGGTGGGGCTGATCTAAAAGGGGCTGACGGTATTCGACACGGAGAGGGACAGGTGATGCGTCTCTTGAGAGGACGACCGGAGCAGGATTGCTCCGGTCGGGCATGGCCAGAGTCGGTGGAGTAGCGCCGGTCGGATCAAATACATAACGGATATGAGTAAAAGATGGTGGGTAGGGAAGTGGTAGGGCGGGTGAGGGTGTGCGTTCGATGATTGTAGAGGGTTGAACTGGAGGGTGGGGTGGTCGGGGAGAGGTCGAATCCGCTTGATATGGGCTCCTTGGCCTGGGCGAAGAAATTCGAATAACGGTGGGAGGAGGGGCGGGAGAGGGTGTGCGTTCGATGGTCGTGGAGGGTTGCACTGGAGGGTGAGGAGGCCAGGACGAGGTTAGATCCGCTGGAGATGGGCTCCCTCTCCTGGGTGATGAAATTCGAATGACGCTGACTGGGGGTGGAACGACATTCGGCAGAGTCGCTGATGGAGAGGGAAGGTGTTGCAATAATGGTTGGACCTCCCTATCCGTCGTAACAAAAGGTGGCGGGAGTTGACGACCATGCAGAGACGCAAGACTCCCTCCGATGCTGGTGAGAACGACTTGTAAACGTTCTCCAGTAGCCTGATTTTGCTGAGGTTCGGTTTGTCTTGAGCTACTGGCCAACGCTTGGTGGGCCATCACCCTCCTGCCACGGAGGGTGACCCCATCATCGTCATCAGCTGGCCCTCCACCGGTTCCTTGGGGAGACCGAGGAGGCAGAAGCATAATCTCCGGTCCTCTGGTTCTTGTACGAACAGCGGGAAATGATCCACCGGTTCTTTCCATCATCCGCTCATAAGCATCGTCAACGGCGGTCCTCGAGCCACTGGGCAAGCCAGGAACCATCCGATCTCTGTCTACAGCAACCATCATCATCCGCTCGTGACTAGTCGTGTTACTCCTTTGTCGGTCGAATTCATCCATAGACACGGCCAACGCAGCCCTCATAGTTTCCAGCCTGACCATGCTCGCGCTCAGGTCCTGCAAACTCGCCTGGGGGTCCCAGTAAGTGCCCTGTTGAAACCGTTGGAGCGTTTCTTCTCCGTTGCTGTTGAGTTCCGAAAATGTGGTGTTTGTGGGTGGCTCGAGGGGGATGGGAGGTCGAACAGCGGCGGAGGCAGATCCGTGCATTATTGCAATGATGGTTGATGGCCTGGGTGCAGTCAAATTCGAAATGTTGGTATTGGTTTGGTCGGTTTGAGGGGGGGTGGGGAGAGGCGATGGCGGGTCAGAAGCTTGTTGTAGCTGGATGTGGGTTTGCGATGGGACGGATGATGGGAGAGAAGAAGGTTGGTGTGAGACAGTGGAGGACGACGACCCTCCCGGCGGCGGTGATATAGTAGCAACGTTTGTTGACCTCTCCGTCGATGGCCCAGCCTCGGAGGCGTGTTGATGGCCTTTTTAGGAATTGACCAAGGGTTGAAAAGAAAAAAAAAAAAAGTAGTCGGTGGGCATGTCAAAACTCTGTCTCTTGCTCCCTGCAGCGAGGCAAGGAAGCACCAACACCAACCTTCCCCTGAAGAGGACTCGGGTCGAGATCTTCTCATGTCCATTCAGGCTCGCGAAAAAACGAATATACGGAGAGAAGGGGGGGAGGAAAATTGTCCAGCGAGAAGGGGTACGCAGGGGAACTGATGAGTTGGGGGTGTGGTGAGAGAGGAACGCAGGTGGGTGGTCGGGGCGGGGCTTTTGACAGTTTGGAAGGAGTCTGAATTCGAATTCCAACAACGAGCGACTTCACGGCGGTCCTGCCTGCCTGATGCAAGAGCCCCTTGCCCACCCCGTCTTTTACCCAATCTAGTAAATTCCTCATCAACCCACGCTCTTTTCATGTGTACACTAAGATCACAGCTAAAGCGTGCAAGAAGCAACCAGGGCCCCAAACAGGCGGCGGCTCTGGAAGCGATGACAGCAACCCATTGGCGACAATCGGAAACTCGGGAGAAAAGAACTCGAGAAGAAAAAGACGAATCGTACAGGAAATTAAAACAAAGTTCGATCGAGGCACGACGATTAACGGCCATATGCAGACTGGTTGTACTGTGGCTGGTAAGCTTGCTGGGCAGCAGCTGCCTGCTGAGCTGCCTGGGCTTGGGCCTGGGCTGCCGCCGCTGCCGCATCATATGCCGAGTACATGTGCGGAGGCTGGCCAACAGGTGGCTGCTGACCAGGTTGAACTGGATAGCCATACTGACCCGCCATGTTCGGCTGGAACTGGTAAGGTGCGGGCATTCCGCCCATGGCAGCAGGAGCCATGCCGGGCACAGCTCCGTAGGGAGCCTGAGGGGCCTGCATCGGCTGCGGGTTCAGTTGCGGGTTCATTGGCATGGTGTTGTACGAGTGGAAGTATGGGTGACGGAGAGCGTCCGCGGCCGAGATACGCTTCGCAGGGTCGAATTGCAACAGTCGCTCGAGGAGGTCAATGGCTAGAGAGGAGCGGATAGGTAGTTAGTTAGAGTGTAAAGTTTTAGAAACCATAAAAATTACGGAGCGATCGTACCCTGAGGAGTAGCCTTTGGAAGCATGTTCTGGAGAGGAACTTTGGCGTATCTCGGGAACGACTTGAGCTGGATCTCGGGCTAATGAAAGTTTAAAACGTTAGATGGGCCATGAAAGATTCCCAGTGTAATGGGGGAAGAACATGGGGTTCGAGGCTACTTACCGAGTCGGTGGAGATCTTTCGGAGGGTACGATCGTCGGGGGTGCCGATGATCCTCATGATATTGAGAAGCTGGTCCTGATTATCTCGCCCACGGAATAACGGTACTCCTGAGATCATCTCGGCGAAGATGCAACCGCACGACCAGATGTCGATCGAGGTGCTGTAAGTCCTGGAACCCAGCAGGACGTCCGGCGCCCGATACCACAGCGTGACCACCTATAACGTATAAAGAAGGCGCAAGAACAAAATCAGAGAACCATTCGATTCGGGCGTTTCTCGACCAACTTTCTCCTTACCTCGTTCGAGAACGTGTTCACCGGCACACCGAACGCTCTCGCCAAGCCAAAATCTCCCAGCTTCAACTCTCCTTTCCGATTAATCAACAAGTTCTGAGGCTTCAGATCCCGATGGAGCACCCTATTCTCATGACAAAAGGCCGTCCCTTTCAACAGCTGGTACATAAAGCTCCGGACCGTCATGGGGTCGAGCGCACCACGCTCTCCGTGGGTGTCCATGTACTTCTTGAGATCCTGGTCGCAGTATTCAAAGATGAGAACCAATTTGGTCTCGGTGTGGATGACATCGTATAGCCGGACGATGTTGACGTGTTTCAGTTCCTTCATAAGGGAGATCTCCCGGATCGCAGTGCTCGGCGTGCCCTCCTCGGCGTCGAGGTGGATCTCTTTGAGAGCAACGATTTCATTGGTCGTACGCGAGCGGCCCTATAGAGAGCGTACGATAGCGAGGAGAGTAGATAAGTCAGTACTTCAAATGAGATGTTAACGGTCAGAGTCTCTTTATTCGATCCTGGACTAACCTTGTAGACCGTCGCGTACGTTCCCTCTCCCAACTTCTCAAGTTGGACGTAATTCATGGGGCTCAACAGTGAACAGACAGATTAGTGGATGGGTCTACGATGTATGTGAGTCCTTGAAGAGGACCTGCGAAGCGTTGGGTAGCGAAGTCCTCGGTGTGGGTGGTGGTTGAATGGGAGTCTCTGGCTGTTTGCCTTTTCAGTCGGGTTGAGCATGGATCCTTGCCTCTGTGCTCCGTTTAAGACCGAGACCCTGAATACACAATACACCCCTAATGCAGCCATATTATCTGTCCCTCCGCAAGACAAAAGAAGAAACGCAAGCCATCCACCGTCGAATGTACACCATACTCATCCAGAGCTTGGCCGTTGTCAACGACTTGCACACGCAAAGGAGTTGTATGACTACATAGATACTCCTCGCCGGCAAAAAGGGACTTGAGGAAACGCCGAGCACTGCATGCAATGGCCTGCGTTTACTGGAGCGACCCTCGGAGCACATTATCACGGAGCCGAGTAGAGATGACTGGGGAGATAGCGTCTGAATCGCACTCGCCGTATCCACTCGACGATGATAATGATGGCACTTGCGGAGAAACTGGGGGGAAATCCAACACCCACGTCCATATGCAGCAACCTTAACAACATTAACGCACGACGTCTGCCCGTTTCGAGTAAGAGGCTCAAGTACGACAACATGTACAGGATTTTTTGAAATTGCGGAAATTTTTCGTGCATGTCAGTACTTGCAACCATACGGGAAGGAATGAAAGGAAGACAAGGTGAGAGTAAAACAACATAGATACAATGACATGCCATTGGAACGATGACAGCAGTACCAAACGCTTTGGATGGACTGATGGAGGTTGGAGGGAGAAGCGTGATAGCGACGACGGATGATGTAGAGGATCCCAAAGCAAAACACAAAATGAGGGTGCAAGAATACAGGCGACGAAGATAACCAGGGAACGACGCCATGTTTACTCCTTCGCGTCTTCGTGCTCCACAGCGAGCACGGCTGCTCGCTTCTCCTGTACACGGGCCATACGACGCTCGCGGGTGGCCTAAAAATCGCAGAGTGACGCGTGTTAGCATTTATCCGCCAAGACGAAAGAAAGTTCCCCGAGAATAGATCGAGGGGTAGGACTCACCTTGCTCTTCTGCTTCCTTGCTTCGAGCTGGTCAGCCAACACCTTGGTACGTGCCTTCTCGGCCTTGGCCTTGAAGATGTGCTCCATCAAGACACGCTTGTTCTTGAAAACGTTACCCTTGGACTTCATGTACAGTTCATGGTAACTATAATTAAAAGACCGAGGGAGGCGTGGGTGGCGGGGACATAAAAATCAGTCCCAATCACACGACACCCAGATAAGGCATGACCCAGCAAGCAGTCCGAGTGAGACGACGGTGGAAACTCACAGGTGCTTATCGATCTTTCCCTGCTCCCTGTATTTCCTCAACAGTCTCCTCAAAACTCTCTGGCGTCTCACCCAGAGCAGCTTGGTGGGCATACGAGCGTTCCGGGTACCCTTGCGTTTACCGAAGCCCATGTGTCGTCCCTTGCGCTTGGCCTCGACGAGCATGCGATGCCTGGCACGAGAGTGGACGACCTGAGGCTTGATGACGATGTGACCGTCCTTGATCAATTTTCGAATGCCTTCGCGAGAGTTGGCGTTCTTGATTTCTGCGATTTCTGCCGGGTCAAGCCAGATTTTGCGCTTGCCGACGCCGGCCACGTTGGCCGCTAGGCGCTTTTGCATGCGGAGATTCATGGTGGACTAGGGATGACGGGGAGCTGCAAGATGGTCGTGAAAGGAGGTTAAAATGAGGTAGATGATAAGGACGATGGCGAGGACTCACAAGAGGGAGTGCGGGGCCGGGGGTCGTCTGATTGCGTCTCAGTCCAAATTTCGATGATTACAGTT
Organism: Tulasnella sp. 424; assembly: GCA_019633425.1. NCBI lineage: Eukaryota > Fungi > Basidiomycota > Agaricomycetes > Cantharellales > Tulasnellaceae > Tulasnella > Tulasnella sp. 424. The sequence goes on from WSUB01000015.1 coordinate 353,962, forward strand.
CTTGGTCAGCAACTGTATTCCCGCGGTTGGGTTTACACGGCAACGACGGACCACACTCTCTATTTATTTCGTCTTTGCCAAAGCAATTTGTCCCTCATCGTGCATAATATCATCGACAAGTGGTTGCTTTGTCATCAGTTTGTTGTTGTCGGGCGTTGACCGAATTCCTCAGCAATCTGACAGTGTCAGCTAACAGGCTTACGAGTACGCGAGCGGTTTTGCGTCGATTTTTGCTCACGGTTTGCTCAAGAAACTCTCCATGGCGCTGGCTTTTCCGGGTGAGCCGGGGAGAAGGTTCCTCGTCAGAGCCCCGGACGCTGGTCGATAGAAGACGGAAGGCGTGACCTGGAGATGACCTTCCGTATTCCGTTCGCTTAGGAATTGATGCTTGCCCCAGAGAGTGCGAGTCGCCTCTAGAACGGGTGAAATACCGCGTTTTTGAGGTGCTTAGACTGAGTGAGGTTGAATATTATGTAGTGACCGAAAGTTGGTATCCAATCGGAGAAGTGTCGAATGTGCGAGTGTCGTGTTTTGGTCCGGAGGGAGTAAACCAAGCTGACTGGATCCAACACCTCATCATCCCTCTATAACATCATGCTCTCCTACGTCCTTTGATCCTTCCCTCCTCACCCTCTCACATCCTCTGCTCCTCCTTTTAATGGCCCCATCTGCAACCAAAACCACCACCGCAGCTGCTGCAACCCCAAGCACAACCGCTGACGACAGCACCCCCACAGGAGAGAAACCTAAAGAACCAGGTATACCATCCAGCACCACCGCCTCTACCACCACCCTCGCGACTGCTACTACCAACCAATCCATGGCCAGCACCGTTGTCAACCCATCCAACAAACCAACAGCCCGCAAAGCGTCCGCTCCGTTCCCCAGTCCAGTTCCAACTGACTGGGCAAACAACGCTGACCTAGGAAAAGTCCGCGCCAACACCCCTCTCAGCGCCGCCCACCCTCGCTCACCCGTCAACGGCTCGACAAATGGCGTACCCGTCGCACCGCCTCCACCTCCTCAGACCCTCGTCGCGCACCCAGTAGAGCCCATCCCAAGGCCCGCTCGTTCAAAGTCGGACGCTTCCATCAAGTCCCTCACCGGCAAAGCCAGCGCTTTCAAGCGCATGTTCGGAGGCGGAGGGGGAACAAAAGACCTCCCTTCCGCCTTTGAAGGCACTCCTGTTCCAACGGGCTTGGAGGCGCCTTTCAGCAAGATCAGTTTGACTCCCGTTGGGGGGTCATCATCCCCGTACGTAAACGGGGCTCGAACCCCTGCGAGCGAGAGGAACGATCCCTTTGCCGGCCATAGCAAATCCGAGTTCCGCGAACGTGCTGGAACAGCTGCTAGTACCGCTGCTGTCAATCCTGCCGGTGTCCAGCAGCAAGGGAACCAAGCTGCAGCCGCACCACCTCGATCTCCGGCATCCAAGGATAACGCCACTCCTACCGTCAATCAGATCCCTGCTACACCAACTGACGGGCGAAAGACCCCCACTCGCCCTTCCTCCACAGACGGCCGTTTCACCCTCAATCAGCTCCTCGGGAGCGGCCCGAGACTCTCGCGCAAGAGCTCTGCATCTAGCCGACGATCGGATTCCTCTACCGGTGGTGAGCAGGTCCTCGTCCACGGAGGATACACTAGCGGCGCGGAGAGTGCCGGAGGCGGCAAAGCGCGAACCAAGAGCCGCGGTCCATCCAGCGTCGGAGGTGAAAGCACCGCCAGTCTGTCCCAAAAGTATGGGTTCTGTGACAAGGCGCCGCTTGGTAAAGGTGCCACCAGCGTCGTCCGTCTCGCCCACAAGTGGGATAGGAAGGAAGAGAAGCTCTATGCAGTCAAGGTACGTTGCTCTCCGTCGTCTCCAGCATTGAGCGTCAGTTCTGATCTCAATGTTATTCCCCCCTGACCTTCTTCATTCCACGATTGCTTACCGCACTTGCCCGATCTGGCGCCAATACGTGCGCGCTACCCCCTTTTTCCATTTTTGCTTCCGCCTACGTTCCACCAGGAATTCCGCAAGCGCCGCAAGAACGAGACGGAGAAGGAGTACATCAAGAAGCTGACTGCCGAGTTCTGCATCAGCTCCACGCTCCACCACCCCAACGTCGTCGAAACAGTCGACCTCGTTCAAGACGAGCATCAGGCATGGTGCGAAGTCATGGAATACTGCCCTGGCGGAGATCTCTACGCTGCCATCAAGCGCGGCGGCATGAGTGCCAGCGAAGTCGAGTGCTCTTTCAAGCAGGTGAGTGGCGCTTGTGCTGTCGGTGCCGACCGATCCGCTGACGAGGTGCTCCTCAGATTTTGTTGGGAGTGGAGTACCTGCATAGCCAAGGTGTAGCGCATCGTGACATCAAGCCTGAGAACCTCTTCTTCGACGCCAAAGGACAGCTGAAGGTGAGTCAAACCATATACTCGATCCCCGTCGAACGCAATTCGTCTGATTCCCTTCCTGGTTTTTCTTTTATTTTTCTCCTCTCCCCTTCTCTCTCTGTGTTCCGGGATGCTTTTTGCCCTCGTGGCCAAACTAACCCCCTGACCTCTAGATTGGCGATTACGGCGCCTCGACCGTTTACAGACTCCCTTGGGAAACTAGCGTCCACATGTCCACTGGACTTTGCGGAAGCGAGCCGTACATCGCTCCCGAGCAGTTCAATAACAAACGTAAGTAGCGTACTTTTTACGTATGAGAAGCCTTCAGCGGATGCTAAACTGTTCATTTGATTTGCAGCGTACGACGCTCGTCTCGTGGACATCTGGGCTTGCGGCATCGTCTATTACTGCCTTCACTTCCAAGAACTTCCCTGGCGGGTCGCCCAGTTGACCGACAACCTGTTCGCAGCCTACGTCGCGTCCACCCAGTCCAAGAACCCCGCCGAGGCCGCATGCCCTCCAACCATCGACAACTTGTCGCCTCGCGAGTGCCGACCTTTGCTCCGCCGCATGTTGGAGCCCCGGCCCGAAAAGAGGATTTTGATTGAAGAAATTATGAAGGACAATTGGGTCAAGAGCATCGAGGTTTGTACATTGGTTCCTGAACCTAGGCATATCCATGTCCACGCGAGGCAGGTGACTCGTGGAACGGCGTAAAAAGGTGGACTCGCGCGTTTTATTTTTCTGGCGTCTCTTTTCTCAGTGTTGGTGGCCAGACTCATGGATGTCCAGCTACGCTGGGGAGTTGCTCATGGGATTCTCCTCTCGTCACTACCTTTTTCCCTCCCCGATAATAATTTTTTTGAAGCTTTCTGTTTCCTGTACCATTAGACGTCCTCGTTACTGCTGGTGCTATGGGCGTTGTTAATTCGTAGTATATACCCCCCCCTACCTGATCAAGCTCTTTCGGTTAAACGTCGTGTACTCTCTTTGCTAGGGATTTCTATTTGATCTTTTTGTTCGTTGTTAGCGCTGGTTCGTGGTGTGCTGACCTCTCACCATGGACTTCTGGAAGACGGCGAATCCCCGCTGCTTCGGTCGTGACAACACGCGGCCATGGATTTCTGGGCGGCTCCTTAGATTCAGATCCGTCCGGTCAAAAGCTCCTACACCCCCGAGTTGAATAAAAGCCCGATACCAGCGCTAGGGAAAACGCGGATAGCGCGAAGGTTTTTTTCCCTTCCTCATGCTCGCAGGTGCTCGGTCTTTTTTGCGTTACTCTCCGCCGCATCGCCGTTTTCCTCCTATCGCACAAGCTAGACTGCCAATCACGCTACAACGAACGTTGGCCACCATCATGACAGAGCAAGCTGTACGTTATTCATCTATATATATTTTAAGATTCAGAAGGGAACGTGGCATCCTTGGCAATGATTGGGTCCCCTTCTTTTATAGCCGGTCAAATTCACCGCTGAGGGGGCGGTCTTGATATCGCACACGGATCTGGTCTCAAGACCACAGTCCCTTCAAGCCTCCATCGAGGCGGCTTTCGGGAGCGACCCTGCTTGTTTGGGCCTAATTGTAGTCACAGACCTCCCAACGGTTTACCCAGCGAGGCGGGAGAGGCTTCTCCGACTGGCAGAGCGATTCTCGGCCTTGCCCGAGGCGACCAAAGAAAAATACGTCGATGCCTCTAGCAAATACTGGTGCGTTTGTCGTTATTCGGTAGTCTGCGATTCGCAGAGACCTAAATCCCATTCTCTCAACCCCCGCCTGCAGCTTCGGCTGGAGCCATGGAAAGGAGATCATGAATGGGAAGCCCGACACTCTCAAGGGAAGCTACTATGCCAATCCAATCGTCGATGTTCCTCAAGTTTCAGAGGAGCTGAAACAGCAGTTTGCTGAATACTACAGTCCGAATATCTGGCCTGCTGCTGATGAGCAAGGAGTTGAGGATTTTGAAGCAGCTTTTAAGGACCTAGGCCGGTACGTGGGTTTCAGCGGCTGGCTCGGTAACTTTCCCTATCGGTTTTACGAACTCAAGTTGCCCGTAGCTTTATCTTCCGGGTTGGTTGCCAGCTGGCTGCTGCTTGCCAGTCTTTCGGTATGTTACGTCGATTGCTCCCTCCGCGAAGTCGGGGTTCACCGTGATGGCATCTACCATGCAGCATCCCAGCACCTTGCCGACCGCTCGACCACCCTCGAGAGTTTAATTTCGACGTCTCAAACGACGAAGGCCCGCCTCCTCCATTACTTCCCGCCGGAGAAGCCCGCAAGCGCTGACGCTTCTGACGATAGCTGGTGCGGCACCCACTTGGACAGTACGTATTATGATAACCCGCTACTTTGGTTTCTTCTAACTTGCTCATACGTACTCTTATCAGATAGCATGCTGACCGGCCTTTGCTCCGCCTTGTATCTCAAGAAAGAGGGACCTGACGATCTACCTGTCGAAGTTCCTGCACCATCTGTCGATGCTGGTCTATACATCCACACTCGAGGTGGGGAGGTGAAGAAGGTCTCTATTCCCAAGAATGCTCTGGCATTCCAAACTGGAGAGGCTCTTGAACTCTGTACTGCCGGCCGCCTGCGTGCGACCCCGCATCTAGTGAAGGCAGGATCATGGACCCCAGCAGCTGCTTCGGTCTCGAGAGGTATGCTGTTTCTTATTAAATTTCGGTGGGGATCTCCAGCCTAACGAGGTCATTTCAGAAACATTCGCCCTCTTCATGCAGCCCGATGCATCACAGGTTCTAACCGCAGACGACACCTTCGGGACCTTCTCTAAGCGAATCTTCTCTAAGCATTATGACAATGCAAGCATGTAAAGTTGAAACCCTCCGCTGCAATGGACATTGATTAGATGGTATTATAAAACAAGATAATTGGGGGGGGGGGGGGAGAGAATGTATGACGGCTCGTGGAGTAAGAGAGGATACATGAAAACGGCGGCTCTACACGTGGAATTGCAAGAAACATCTAGGTACAAAACTTGTCGTTGATGGGGTAAATCATGAGGCTTTACTCTCTTGTCGATCGCTAGATCTACTATCGTAACTGAGTCGTTTACCCAAAGAGGGCTTTGGGATTGCGGAGGAAATCGCGGTCAAGGCGCTACCGAGGCTGACTCGCTTCGGGTTCGGAACGGGTGAAGGGGAGCGATCTCCATGCTGCCGTGGGTGGAAACGACGCTCCAGCCTATCCTCCCCCTCCTCCCCAGAAATGACAGACCATTCGCTGGTGCCTTCTTTAGAGTCGTTCGCGGAGCTATCCGTAACTGATCGGTCAGGAGTGGCATCCACTCGAGACGAACTAGCTGCAACTTCAAGGGGTTCGTGTTCGGGTGTCGACGGTTGCTTGATGAGACTGCGAGCATATTCGAGATCGCGATATATAGCCTCAACGGCGTTATCAACTCCCTTCTCCTGAAAGTCGGTAGATGGTCGTTAGCAATGGTTCCCTAGAAACGAGATTCCTCCTCGACGTACCGCTCTAATCTTCTGACCAAGCAGCTTTGCCTTTTCAATCTGCTTGACATCCGTTGTGGCAAGACGAATTGCTTCAGTCAGGCTATCTACAGTCAGCTTCCGGACTGAGGAGCCAACGTCAAGTGCTTCGACACGATCGCCCCAGAAGAACTGATCTCCAAAGAAGGGCTTAATGATGGTTGGAATACCGGCTACCAAGGAACACCCGGTCAGTCTTTACTATTCACATGCCTGCTGTGGAAAGGGCATACCTCGCAAACTAGCTCCCGTTGTTCCCGCTCCTCCATGATGGCACGCCGCATCGATCCTAGGGAATAGCCAGTCATGGGGAATCGACTTGATTGGGTAGATTTGCGGGGGAAGCTTGATTTCGGGGACCTCTGGGTGCACGTTGTTCTTCTTTGTGGCAAGTCGATCGGACCATCCTTTCGAGAGAATGGCGTAGACACCACTTTGCTCCACAGACTCCACAACGGCGCGAGTCATGGCTTCGGGATCAGAAACAACGATGCTTCCGAAACCGATGTATATAACCTTCTTTCCGAGCTGGTGGGCCGTATCGATGAAGGACACCAAGTCCGCGGGTGGGGTCCATTTCTTCTCGGCACTGTCGTCCGGATCGTCCAGGAACCAATATCCTAGAAATGTCCACACGGAAGTTAGATAAAGACCGCAGTCGAACCAGGGAACTACTAACCAGTCACTCTGATCCACTCATACCAGTCAAGTGGAGGTGGCACGACGGAAGGACTGAAGTTGTAGAGGAACGGAACGCGGTGCTGTTCCATCTTATCGAACGTCGTGCTTGAAATGCCAAGAATATTGCGTCTCCAACGGTTAATCTGGCCAGCCATTGCACGCCAGAAAACTTGATCGAACATGACGTATGTCTGAAACGCCAGGCCGACATCAGTAAGTCAGGACTGAAACCGGCGGAGGCAGAGGCATACCATATAATTGTAGGAACCACCCATCTGATCGTAAAGCAGTCAGCGATCTGTTAGGAGCGAACTGGCGTAAAGGAGACACACCTTCCTTTCCGGGACTGCGAAGGCGTGTGGGTAGGCTCTTGTTCGAGTGAATGGCATAGTGAAGGCACGGAAGTATGGGATCCGCAAGGCTTCAGCGATGTGAATGCCAGCCATAGCGCTTGGACTTTCAATGAGGAGATCCGTTCCTTGGCAAGCCTTCCACGACGTCACGAGCAGGTCATCGAGCCAGCCTCGGAACTAAATGTGTGGATTAGCCAACATTCGCGGTGACAGTTTGCCGGAAAATATACCTTCTGCAACGTCTCTTTAAGGAAGCCAACCGTGAACATGCCATTCTCGACGCAAATTCTCATGAGTTCCGCAGGGTCGCCACCGACAGCGGTGAACTGGATCCCGTGCTGCGGGAGGAGTAGAGTGTCAATGGATGAATCGCTCTCACGCAAGTGTGGGGTAGCTCACCCCTTCAACCCAATCCTTGTATTCCTCATGTGTCGCGATACGGCAAGTGTGTCCGTCTTGTTGAAGCCTCTTGCAAAGAGCGATGTAAGGTTGACAATCTCCTCGGCTTCCAATCGTCAGGCACGTGATATGCATCTTCTCCGTTGGTTTGAAGGCGAGGAAGGTGGATGAATTCGAAGTGAACATCACAGCTGGTAAAGTATCCGACTCTGGTGGGGGGCGCGGTCCGTCCGTGTATGAAGCCGATTCGCCCAGGTAGCCGGCAGGTTCCAATTCTTCCAAAATCAAAGCGTCTTTCTTGGACTGGCTGGGAGCTTCGGGTTCGCCGGTCTGCAGTCGGCGTTGGACGTCTTCAATTTGCTTGTCCAACAGATCGACAAGAGCGGCGCGTCTTTCGATCGAATTGAACTCGAAGAAAAGCTCCTCGTGACCCTTGATGATGATGACGAGACCATGGTGCCCGAACCGGAAAGCCTTGGACGGCTCGGTGGAAATAATGTCACGTAATGGGATCTTCATCTATGAGATTGTCTCGCAGGTCAGGTTGTGTACACCCTCCAAAAGACGTTGGCAAATCACTACCCACCAAGGTCTTCCTCAACGGCTGCCCAGACCGATAGCAGAAACAATTCGTCGAGACGTAAATCCTTCCGAACAGCGGCAGGACTCGGAATAAGTACCCAGGGAAATCTATCAAAAGCGCTGCATCAGAACGAGGAACCAAAACTCGCAACAGAGTCCGAGCATAGGGCTTACATCCCAATAATTGCTCCTTTTCATCCAAAGCAAAGTACGATCTAAACTTGTCCACGACCAATGGGTCCAGACCATCCGACGATCCCGGAGCCTCCAGTATCGAGAATCCAAGCTGGTTACTACTGTCTCCGGTGCCTCCCGATCCGCCTATAATGGACGAACCAGTATGACTACCCGTCATAGCACCTCCCACACGAGACTCGTACACCTCCTTCACCCTCGACGCATCGTCGTGATACGCAAACGCACTCTCCTGTGACCCAGTCACACCGCCGGAAGACGTGCCAAATATCTTTCGATAGGGCGCTTTAAGCAACGCGGGGACGTATCCAGCCAACGAAGAGCTCGACTGGCCGACGGGGTTGCCTTGAGAGTCGTGTACGTTGATATGGTGGAATGTGTCTGCTTCGTCGTCCGTATGCGGCGGGTACGTATGATCCGGAATCGATGTCACGGGTTGAAGGGTCCGGACGCTCCCTGGACGAGGCGTATCCGTTGTCGAAGTATCGTCGCGGAAATTGGCTGGAGTGACTGTGTGTCTTGAGGTCGTATCGGTAGAGAGGCGGCCCGAAGCAAGATTCGTCCCACCAACTGCGGGAGCGTAGCTGATGTGAGTGAAGTCGTCATCGGGAGCTGCAGTCGTGTTAGCATTGGAGGGGGTGGGCGCGCTCGATCCACGACTGAGTCCCAACAGCGAGGTGAAATGGCTGAGTCGAGAGGTGGTGGCACTGGGTGAAGCCGGGGCTGTTGTCACAGTCGGAGGAGCGGAAGCAAAGTGCGCAATAGACCCTCCTGGAGCCGAAACCGTTGTCGCCGTCGACCCAGTCGACCCAGTACTTCCAACTGCTTGCAAAACCGATCCCCTGACAGCCGTTGTCGTATCCCGAACGGTTGCAGACGGCAGCATCGCACCTGCTTGCATCTCCATCCGATCTTTGTACGCCTGAATCACTTCTTTGATCTGGACAAGTGCTGCAGGCAAGTTGTGGAAGTACGCGAAGAAATATGAATCAATCGCATAATTGTCGTCCTTGTCCACAACTTTGACTTCGATCGTGTCTGAAAAATCCATAGCACCGGATTTCTCGATGTCGATGATGGCAGCGAACGGTAATGAGATCTTCACGCTGTCTCCGTGGTTCTGGGCTTTGAAGATGACTTTCTTGATGGCTTTGACCCATTCGTCTCGGCTTGGAATCGAGTCGGCTTGGAGGTGTAAGATCTTCTGGTTTGTGCGGAGCTTGAAGTCTCGCTCGCCGTATGCTTCACAGGTGATAGCGTAACGAAGGTCGACGTTGCCGTGCGGGAAGTATGGATCCTTTTCACCCAAGGGTCAATAAATGCCCAATCCAAGGTAAGACGAAAACGATAAACACTTACCGCTGAAGACTGGTACCACGATAGCACGTCGTTCTTCAGCACATACCAATGCTTCGACCATCTCTTCGTCCTCGAAGCTTTCTTGGCGAGGGACCCGGATTTCAATACTTGATCCTTTTGGGTAAAAAAGCACAAAAGCGAATGGAATCAGAACTGTATTCACAAGGCGACTCCCTGCCCGTCTCCTACTCACCTCCCTCGCTGGCATATGCGCAAAGAAGCACAAGTGCCCACTCGTCAAGTACATGTAACCTTGCAAAAGCACGCTCCGGAGTAACCAACAGGGCATCTCCGCAATGACCTCTTCGACTTCGCGTAGTCCGAAGACCTCTCTCAGCTTCTCGGCCAGCCTCGCTTTGCGCTTCGACCGCACGGTGGCTAGACTATCTTGACGAGTTTGGTTTGGCAAGAGTAGTTTGGGAGGGAGACCCGAAATTGGTGAAGTCGTAAATGGAGCTGGGGAGCCTCTTCCTTCCGGCGAGAGTAAGTGAAGGCTTCCAGCAAATGACGTCGTTGCTGGGGAAGGTGCAGTGGGGTCGTATTTGGCCGCAAGAGGTAAAGGCGGAGGTCGATTGGCAGCGGCCGCCAAGTCAAAGTCTTCATGACTTTCCTCTTCCAGATCGTCTAGCTCGTCGTCAGGCGCTTCAGACTCGCTCGTGGGGCTGAAGTAACCTTCGGCTGGGACGCCGAGGCGTGATTTGCCCTTGTTGGGTCGGGCAGTAGCTGGTGTTCCTCGGTTCGAACGTGCGACGGGACGATAGATAGCGTGGATGGACGAGGCCATGAAATCTAGACCCAAGGCGGTAAATGAATTAAAGAGAGCCGCTTAGGCGAGACAAGCAGGTGAAATAGCACGCCTACTCACCCCGGCGCCCCTCGTTGTCATCATCATCACTCCCACTCGAAATAGCAGATTCTCGTCGAGTTCCAATCGAGGGTCTTTCACTGGAGACGGCGTCCTCATCCCGGTCTTCTTCCCAAGGAATGGCCTGTAAAGCTTGAATAAGAGTTTGGGTTCCCGCACGCATCTGCCCCGTATTGTACGTCAGTGGCTGATTGGCCCATGACGAGTCCCCCCTACTCACCGAACCGTCACCCTTGAAAGCACCACCAAGCGCTCCAAACGCTGCCCTGGATGGATAGGCTACAGGAGGAGGGGTTTCAGCGCGAGAGGAGGCTTCGGACGCTGCGGTTGACTGGGCTTCGCTCGCGACTGTCATTGTGTGAGTGTGGTAGAGCAGTGAGTGATGGTTCGTTGTTAGTTGAAGTTGTTTACGCGTCAATTTGGCCCGTCAGCATATGAATCATAGGCCCTCCGAGAGTCAGAACGTAGCCACTAGATTTACCTGGATTGGGAGGCTCGCTCTTTGGTGTTCCAGCTCCGCTTACATCGGTCCGATTACTTGCTTCGGCACCACTCTCCTCGTTTTCGCCGCTTGTACGAGGCTTCCTGCGTCCAAGGCTTATGCCGCTCATGCTGAGACGTTTGCTGTGCCTGTTGCTTGAGCTGCCGCCGCTGCTGACTTTACGGTCGGTTGAAGACTTCTTGTTGGAGAGGGACTTGCTCCGACTGAGCTTGTCAAGCGTCCTCGAGAGGAGGCCTCCTTTCTCTTCTTGCTCATCGCCTTCAGAAGCCGGAGAAGGAGGTACCGAGGGCTTTGGTTGGAGACCGAGTACTGATGGTGATGTGTCTACTGTTGTTCCGGGGATTGGATTCATGGGTCGGGGTGGGACGGACGATGCCATCCTGGACTGGAATGAGATAGGGGCCCACGAAACGGGAAAGGGAGGAAGAACGAGATTGGGCTAGTGTGCAATGGAGGGGGATGGTGAGCGTAAAGACGGCAACTGTAGACTTTGACCTTGATGAAGGGCTGGTGTTACTGAGGCGTGTTGGTGGGAGTAACGGTGTTTGTCTGCTTTTGGGGAGAGTCGAGAATCGACGGTCGACGTCAATCCTTGTATCATTGCTTCTCTCTAAGTTTTTCTCCCAGGCTACATCGAAATCTCCGTTCACACCCATCACACCTGGTCGGACGCCTTTCCTACGAGCTGACTATCCAGATATGAGCGGTATCAAGCGTTTTACATCACTATGATATCGCTTTGGCGTTCCCCGATTCTACGTAGTAGGAGAGGGTTTTGTCGAGGTTGAATGCGTGTTCCGTGTTTCGTCGCATGATTTCCCACCCCTTAGCCCCGTGTTTTACTGCGGAGGGTGCTTTGTAATTCTCTATCTTTGAGTGATCTTTTGTTTTTCTTATATAATTTGCCCGTTGATTTTCCTTTATCGCACGGATCGTTTTGCGCCAGTTTCCTTCCCAATTTCCCTCCTGGTCGCCGTTGACGGCCTGAGACCTTAAGGATGATAGCTTGTTTATTAAACTTGTCTCGCGATCACTTACTAGTCCGCGCTCGTCGCGTTCCCTTTAAACAAACTGATTCTTGGAGGGTCTCTGTTGGGCTTCTTGTTGCGAAGCGCGACAAAGATACTGTTTCCGCTGCTGTTGTTGACTACTTTCTGTCATGTCTACGCACTGAAGTTCTTTTTGGTGGTGGGTCTCTGTCCCTCGAGGTCGAAGACCGTCTTCGTGCTTACTTTGGGAGCTTAATCGATATCCTGTTGGTTGATGAGGTTGCAGCGGCGCTTGACCGCGAGCATAGGAACGAGGAACTCCGTCTGAAAAAAAGGGAGTCGGTACGCGCTCGCCGTGCTGCTGAGAGTGCACATGCTCGCAATGCCCGCCTTGATGCCCGTCGTGCTTCCGAGAAAGAGTCTCGTAAAGCCTCAGCTGCCGCCGCCATTGCCTCCGCCGTTCAATCTGATTTGGACTATGATTCGTCTTGGCCTCAAATTCCCCCTAACGACTTCCTGGAGGCCTGTTGCGAGGATTATGCCGCCGCGACTAATAATAAACCTCCTCAGGTCTGTTGCTGTTGCTCCCGCGCGCATCTCGATGTCAAGATTTCTGAGCTTGTTATTGGCCCTCGATCTCCGGAAATGTCCCTTTTGGAGTCGTTGAAGGTGCCGTCCGGGGACCTTCGCGCTTCCTTTGAATTCCCGTCCTTTCCCCTACTCAACGGATACATGCTCGACGTTTTGGGTTGCGCGTCTCGTTCGGGAGACATTGTTTTTTTTTTCTGTGAAGACTGCCGGAGCACTTTGGGTCGAGGCAAGATGCCCCGTTTCGCGCTTGCAAATAATCTTTTCCGTAGCCACCTTCCGCATCAGTTTCACGACCTTACGTGGGTCGAAGAAATGGTTTGCTCTATGTATCGCACGACTGCACACGTCACTCGCCTTTATCACTCGTCGAACCCGACCGACCCCCTGGTGTTTCACGGAAATACATGTGCACACGATATGAACATCGTTTCAACGGCCACGGTTCTTCCTCGAACTCCCACTGATATATTAGGTCAGCTTTCTGTGGTTTTTGTTGGTCCTGGTCCTCTGAAGGAATCTGCCCTAAAGTCTGTCTTCCGCATCCGAAAAACCAAGGTCTGGGAGTTTTTGATGTGGCTTATAGAAAACAACCCTTTGTACGAGGATAGGAGGATCGCAAAGATTTCATCATGTTGTCCTCAGCGCCAAAACGCCCATTCCCGGTCACTCCCTCTCGCGCAGCCAAATTTAGCGGAGCCTCCGCTTCCACAGTCAAAGGGACCGACGCCATGGTGATCGACGGATCACCGTCTGGCCTATCATGGAACCCTGACCGCAAAGAGCGTCCCACTACTCCGACCCCCACAGCACGCTCCACTCGTGGAAGCGGGGCTGCCGGAGGTTCATCCGCGGTCAGCAAGTCGGTCCAGAACTGGGCAGGTGTCTGCGCGACCGATAGTAAAAATGTACTACAAAACGCCACGTGTTTGCTCAGTTCCGCTTTTCTCTTTGCATACGAACTTCAACAGCTATATCCGATTTCGCTTTGTATACGAGCTTCAACAGCTACATGTCTCCGATTTTCTCTTTGTAAACGCGCTTGAACAGCTAAATGTCTCCGATTTTCTCTTTGTATCCAAGCTTCAACAGCTAAATGTCTTACTCAGCAAAACTCGAATATATTCCCATCTCTAAAATATCCCGCTAGAATCGGGGACTGGCGCTTGCGCCGCTACGATTCAAAAAGCAATATCGGTCGGCTCCGAGTCTGGATTGGAGTGGTTGGTTCACGTGAATGCACGGCAGGGTGGGCGGCCGCCGGCAAGTGGCTCCCTATGACCGATAGAATTACGCTGTGGATTGGTCCTCGGTTCAAGTCTAATGGGCGGATCATCGACATTCGTGACAAGGCATATCTAAGCGAATGTGAAGGTGAAAATGGAGGTAGGACATGCATGACTGGGCTCCGTTGCCGATGAAAGTCGAGCATGCCTGCCCCTGTTCTCGTTGTGATCATCGGGCTTGTAGTAGAAAGGGAGATATCAAGAATGGAATTACGTTGCTGGTTATTTTCCGAGATTGGAAGTATGACGACATAACAGAAGTCGAGGCACATAGAAGCCACAAACACTTCATCATCGACGAACGATCTCCATCGAAACACGCATACGCATGCTTCCGCTAAAAATAGTCAAAGACCTGCAGAATCTTGCATAATCCAGCCTACGAATAGCTCTTTGTTGACAGTGTGGCGTTGAACAAACAAGTTCGCTTTAAGGTGCCTGAAAGGACAAACGATCGTCTCACAACGCGTGAGATCGCGTTACCGAAGGGCGGAATACGGCCGAGAATGATTAGGAAATGTTATCATCCTGGCCTCGGCGAGGAGGGGATGAAAGTGAGCCCAAAAAAAAGAACACCGATGAGGCGATGTGTGTAGGGAAGATGGGCGCCTAACGAGTACGGAACTGGGATATGCTCCTCGCTCCATTTCGCGGCACCTAAAGGGAACGAAGAAACGACGAATATGGGGCGAAGATGGTTAGGAAACGTTAACTTTCTCGTTCCGCCATTCGGAAACGCGATCTCCCACGTCGTATCTTCAATTTCCGCGCCTTTTCTTCAACCGTAAGTCTACAGTCCTTCGCCAGTCATTCATGTCCAAGTCCTCTCGAAAATCATATCTTTTATGTGAGCTTTCCAGGTCTGCAGAGCTACTTTCCATCTTAATAGAGATCTTCCGCTTCGACATTTCAATCCTAACACCAACGGAAGCCCTGGTTGAAGCCAAACTCTGTGTCCAGTGCCTTATCTCCAGACTGGATCGCTATCATTCTACCAGAGCTGCTGAAAATTATATGATTGCAATTCAACCTAGGCTACCAATGCACCCAGATCAAGGCTCTACCCCAAGCAGAATACTGTACTATGCCGGTGTTACCGGGCCATCAGAGACACCGAGACACGCGCCAGAGCGGCGCAACCGTACCGGGGGGACGTGGTCTAAGCGGAGAGGTCGAGTTGAATGTGGGGACCGGCGGGCCAGGGCAAACCACCTCAGGTCCCCTTACGAATTAGATTTAAGCGATTGGAGTTGCTCTCATTGTCAGGGTATTGTGTGCCTACTTAAGAGACCGAAGATCGTTGCTGTTCCTGATTGGCAAGGCGATCAGGGAAGATGGGCGCGCAACGAGTACGGAACTGGGTTGATACATTTGTTTCATCCTCGCTCCATCTTCGCGGCACCGAAAGGGAACCAAGAAACGACCAATATGGGCGCGGATGGTTACATAGGCAACGTAACTTCCTGGTTCCGCTATTCGGAAACGCGATCTCCCACGTTGTGTCTTCAATTTCCGCGCCTTTCTTCAACCGTACGTCTATGGTTTTTCGCCAGTCATTCCTGTCCTAGTCCTCTCGAAAATCATATATTTTATGAGAGTTTTCCAGGTCTGCAGAGCTACTTTCCATCTTAAAATAGATCTTCCGCTTCGACATTTCAATCCTAACACCAACGGAGGCCCTGGTGGAAGCCAAACTCTGTGTCCAGTACCTTATCTCCAGACTGGATCGCTCAGATCATTCTACTGGAGCTGCTGAAAAATCATATGATTGCACTTCAACCTAGGCTACCAATCCACCCGGATCAAGGCTCTACCCCAAGCAGAATACCATGACCAAGACAACCGGGACACGAAGGGCATCGACAGGCTGGCTCAGCATCCATCGTCGCGTCCTTGTGATGCTCGGTTGGACTAGCTACACCGCACGAGGACGACACAGGTGTAGGGCACATCGTTTTAGTCTTCCGCCTCCTACAGAAGACTAAAGCAAACGTATCTGCAATCATCGATCACGAATGGACCTGTTTACTCATCGAGGTTCCACCCGCTTCCTTGCTTTGCCCACCTCCGTGAAGCCCATCTTCGCCTGTCAACACTCCTACCGAACAGTACAGTGGTTTTCGTCACATCGCTAGGCCAGGGGAGGTCAAAGAGCGACCAGTGATACCATAGACTCACCACAGCGGATGTAGCTTTCGTGAGCTACACCCAAGAATTAAGTCAAAACCATATGTATTAGTGGTGTTGGAGCAATAGAGGTAGTACGTCTGGAGCTTGCGGGATCTCTTTGGCGGCATGGCAGAGGCCCTCCTAAGCCTGAGACATGCAAAGTGATATCGATCACCGGCGGTGCTGTCTTCGGGCAGAGTCATACGTAGTAAACCTCTCAGAACTCGACATGGAAGGGTTCGAGGGCTGACGAGTGACATTCTCGTGCATCAGATTTCCCCTTGACCAACTGCAACTCCCTCACCATGCCGTCCTGTTCGAGCTCGGACCACAGTGATTTCGCAGCGTGTGCGCATTCATTCGCCCCATACTGGTCCCCGCCCCCCTTCTGGTGCATGCTTTCGTCTCTGAAACCCCAATTATCCGGGTTTGGGGAATTCCGCGTGATGTTCTACACTTGAAATTGTCAAACTTCCGTGATCCGCTGGCCAAACCCTGGAAAGGGGTCTAGGAAGTGATGATAGTGCGAGATAGAGTCACCAAAGCGATGTAAAGATCCCTGTTGTCCAATGTATCACCCCGAACCACACGCGGACAAGAAGGGATGACGGAATAGAGGAAAAGATGGCCGGCTTCGCTATGCCTGGATATCAGTGTGAATCTCCGCCGGAAGCGCTAGCCATAGGCAGATACAAAGGATGGCGGCAACTGGTCAAGAAGCGCCGAGGCCGAGGAAGGTGGAGGTCGGCCAAACTTTGAGGTCCAAAGATCAAACCAATCCATGGCATTATCGATCTCGGGAGAGTCGTAACCGCTGGCACAGTACGGTGGCGAGGCGAACTTGCAAGGAGGAAAGCGTTCGTGACAGAGTACCGCGTGCATGTGGGTCATGCAACGCTCGTGCGACCAGAATCAGCAGGAAGGGTGCTCTTGAGCGGATCCAAATACGAAAATAACAGAAATATGTTTTCCAGAACAGAAACGAGAAACAGATAACTCTCTGAAGAGGAAGGAGATATCATAATGGACGTTAGTAATGGAGTCGCATGGAAGGCCGGCAGTTCGGGCCGCCTGATCTCACCTAGGAAAGCGAGACTGCGCATTTGGCTTCCCTGGAGCAACTGATCAGGGGATCCTGACGTCCGCATTGAGTACGTCCATCATCTCCTCGAGGGCCCTCTTCTCCGCAAACATTCGACAGATGAGCTGCCAGCTGACAGATGTATGGCCTTGAATATGCTGCCGAAGGAGGAGGAATTAGTCCGTGTATAGTGACTGAGCCTCGGTGTGTGTTTTTCGCATTGAGCGTGCATAAATAGATATACCTTCCACGTATCGAATCAAATACCACGTCAAGACCCCTCGGATCGTCGATCGTTCGCCTCCAAAGGTGTTGCTGAATGAAATTTGGTGCTTTCTCGACGACGAAATTTCAATCTTTTGGGAACTCTTCGATTCGATGAGATAGGTTGTAGTGAGGCGCTGCTACTCACGACTAAGCTTGGTGTTGAAAGGTTCGATGCAGCAGCAGCATCGTATGTGTGGCCTTTGGGATCTTCGTGCAAGTATGGAAGACCTGGAAAGTTGTATAAGTTTCGGAACACAACGTAAGGCTGAGGCAGTTGTGCGATACCTAGAAATCCTCCGCTATGGCAACACTAGGCGCGGGAAACACGCAAACAACCGTCAACAATTGCCAAGACCAGATCAGAGGAATGCTGAATGGCGAACATCGAAAATAGCCTAGAGTGGAACTAACTTCAGCGTATAGTATGTGACACCATCGAACGTACTCACAGTGATTGTGGTCGAGCGAGATCTTGACTCCCCGAGCCAAGCACGGAACTCCTAAATCCACGAGCACGAAATGAGAAAGCAACACCCTCTGAGGCATGCAGGCACGTCTCGTACGTAATCATAGATTCTCTCGTTATGTGCCGGAATAAGGTCTAATACAGCGGCAGATCTTCTTACCAATCAGCCAGCCAAGAAGAATCCGTCCACTTACAGGCACGGGATGACCCTTCGGAGTCTCCATCTGGCACGTCCAGGGCAGCATGGCCGCTGTCTAAAATACATGTAAACATCCGCAGTGGGTATCCTCATCAATTCTCACAATAAAACAGATACTTCTCCTTCTTATCCAGGGCCCGCAACGTTCCACGAACTTTTTCTTCCTAGATTGAGCATGAGCGCTAGCGTCGGAGGGCTCCCCACCAAGGCAGACATACGATGTTCTGACGGGTAGCCGGGATGAATGTGACCCGGTCTGAGACCCCGTCAACGTCAGTGAAGAGTTCTGGCTCGAAGTCGGTTAATATTATGAGTTGGCGTTGGTTCCCTTGATGGCGATCTAAGGATGGATGCCGCGTCATCGTCGACCAAGCCGACATTTGGCTGTTAACGTGTAATCACATTTCAGATGGTTCAGCATCAGTTTCAAGTCTGTTCTGGGGCCACTCAAAGCCATGGACGAGCCATCTGGCCATAATTGGTCAGGATAGGCAAGGCAAACCTATGTGTAACGCGTATAGCATTATCAGCGATGCGAATAGAAGAGTTCCGCACACCCACAAGCAATGCCGTCTCTGACAGGCCTTCGCAGAAGTTACGTCATCAATAATCGTAGTTTAGGTGGGAGAGACCTCACCAGTTTGTCCAGCCCAACAATGTAACCATTTCGGGGGCCACGTATCGACAAATGAGGCACATCGATATCTGGGGAGGAAGAGTTCAAGACAATGACACTTTCGAGGATGAAATCGATTCACCTAATCCATCTCCTAACGTTACCGGTCCAAAATGTCCAGGCCCGAGAAAGAGATTGACACGGAGCCACGAGAAAGCGAGCGCTTGCATTGACTCTGGGAAGAAGCAGAGCGAAGTTGTGCATCCTGACAACGCGAGAGGTCTGTAGTGCTTGACGAACAGGGATGACCAGAGCCCTTTAATGTATCATTTCGGTCTTCTACATGGAGCTTCGCCTCAAGGCATCCTTTTGGTGTTACCGTTACTAAGTAGTGTTTCCTGTTAGGTGTCATAACTTCGATCGCAGGATGGAGCATCCCCGTGGAACGGTCAAGTCAGCCGAGCAACAGCAGCTGGGCACGAGGAGCAAGGGCAGCTCATAAGTAAATTGGACGGAGGGCATAATGGAAGCGGTTGACTTGGGCAGGACTCTTCGGCGGTTGGAGCCTTTGTTGGAGGATATTACGGATTTCCGTCCGGGCTGGCTCCGTGTGGGGTTTCCGGTTGTGCGGCTCGAACTGAAGCAACCGCAAAGTTAAGGTGAAACGCCTGTAAACGCTGCGCGCCAGGAGATACGAAGTCCTTGAACTAGCGTCGATGGTGCAGGCCCATGTTGCGACATAGTTATGACCCCGAGGCTTTCCCCTGGCCTTGCGTCTCTTCGAGGTAGCGCTCCCTCTAAAAGGAGCCGGCCTCCTCCCGTAATCAATATCCGAGTGGCCGACTGTTATTCATACTGTAAGCTACTCTCGTTGAAGATGGCAGGAGTCTGGCCGGAACCTGATCTTGGCTGAGACGCGTATCGAGCAAAGGATTGGGTGCACCATCAAATAAATCTTCGCTAGCCCATAGATTTGGGGAGGTTTTTTTTTTTTTTACAGGAGCTGGAACAGTGCTATTCAAGCACAAAAAAATAAGAGGTAATTGGTCCACGAGCTGCTTTGGGCACGGCGATCCGGCGAGTGGAAGACACGACTGCCACAAGAATACACTGCAATTGATGAGGTAAGGTTTTATACTTAGAAACTTCCGCTCCTGGAGAACCCCCGGAGGGAGCCGTGCCGATACGCTGACTCAGCTCCAGGATCGAAGAGGGAACTTATCGGGTCCAATGAGACTACAGGAAAGCCCCAAGCAAAGACGTATTGCGAAAGCCATTCTAGAGAGTGTCTGCGTGGGTGGGAAGAACTCATCAGATACGATGGCTGAAATTAAGCACTTTGAGGTTGGAATTCAATCTTCTGAGTAGATCAGGTAATGATAACTCGAGAGCCGGTAACCAAAGTATCCGAGATTCCCCCGACCAGTAGCGTGATAAATTTTTTAGATACTGTAGGTTAATCTTTGCTCGAGATGGCGGGATGTGGTGGGAAGGGAGAATTAGTAACCAGACGACGATCAGGTTTTTCGGTCTTGTCTGGAGGGCCCGATCAGAACCCTCAGGCTCGTATCCTAATAGTCTAATCCACGATGCTCAGGGCTTTCCAGATATATCGGGTAGCATATGTGGTCTGTCACGAATGAGAAAGAGGTTCGCTATCGTTCAAGGTGGGATGAAGTGCCCGGGACATTGCAGCCTAACCCCAACGCCTAGTAATGAGCTGGACTGTCTCGGTGAGAAGCTGCTCGAAGATAAAACGGCAAAGTCCCCGAACCGGTCCCCAAGATTGTTGCCCTCGGTCCCCTTTTTTTGAACGCGTTCAGAATGCTTCTGGAAGACTGAAACTGAAGAAACAGCGAAAAAAAGGCTAGTAGGGCTCGGGAAAATAGAAGAAAGGATTTTCCGAGCCGCGTTTCCCACTTTGCAAGGTTAACGTTTGGGGCCGCCAGCCGATCGGCGAGCGGAACGGATGGGATAGCTTCCACCACTACGCGTCTGCCACACGCACGTAGGCTCCTAGCTACTGGTTTCAACTGCGTTGGTAGAAAGGTACGGCCTGGTGGACGTGGGTGGGTGGCGAGTCTTTGTATCTTAGCCTGGCCAGGAATGGCTGTCCTGTGATACCAAAACACAAATTCAACCGAAACGAGTACATGCTAAATAAAAGAAAAGTCGTTTGAAGTGCATAATGCAAAGCTTTTTGAGGGCGGAGGGATAGGAAGGAGACCAGTCAGCGGGGGTCTTGATCCGAGTCTGTCGGGTGCTTTTGTCATTTGTAGTACATCGTGTATCTCCATGCGCACTACAACTTACGTAAACTCTGAATGTTTGTGACCACAGGAGGTACGGCAGTTGGGACCCGAACCGATGGTCGAACGCTGGCTCCAGCGGGATCATTGCTGTGGAACATCGCTCAGATGTGTCGTGCCCCGTATGGACATCGGTGACGTTAGAGAATGGTTCGACCTGATTCATTGAATCCAGTGGAGCTTAAGAGGAAATGTGAGTTTCGTTGCTTCCCCCTTCCCTCAGAGGCTCCCGGTCTGGGGTTAAAAAATAGTGTCGGTATATCCCTTCCACCTGGCCAGTGTATGTGCAGCACGACAACCCCTTGCATCGTTGAGTCGTTACCAGGTTTAATCGTCATCTATAAACGTCTTGACCCCGTGGAATTTAGGGCTTTAATTATAATTCTGCTCTCTTCTAGACAATCAGAGATCAATGTGATGTACTATGGGTAAACAAACGTCTCCAATAGCTACCCATCGTTTACTTAGTATGATATTAAAGCGGTCCATCTCTTCACCATACTCGCACAATGTTCGGTTTGATATGCCTATTGTACAATCTTAAATGGACGGGGCATAGGCTGGCTCTGCTTGTTTGAAGCTCTCGTCTCCGGATGGGACTTGACAGAGAGTTCGGTTCGAGAGTCGAGCATCTGGACTTCCATCAATAAGAGCAGCTGTCCCTCCCAATCTCACGTGTGGCCGGTGTTGCAGGCTATGTAGCTCCAAACGACTTCGCCTGGGCTGGATGTAGTCGCCGAGTGGCTTCGACGTTGCAAACGCTCCTCCACTCTACCCCGTTTTCGGCCGCACAACGCCCGCCTCCTTGAAGCACAGTCAGCGTTTTTGACGAGAATGGCGCTTGGGATATGCGATCTCCGACTGTATCTGGTCAGGGCGAGTTTCGTCAGGGTCAGTGAGACGGAATGTAATACTTTTCCTGGGTCCTAGGAGGCGCTGGTCCGGAGTAGAAGAAAAGAAGATTGCTGTGACGGTCCAACCATGGCCGTCTTCCTGAGACAAAGTCTTGTCCTTGCTCGTTCGGGGAGCGGGTATGTTCTCGGTAACAACTAGGCCGCCTACCAAAATAGGCCTCGATGCCACTGCGTAAGCTCTCGTCATCCCAGGATTCGCCTTTATTCAGGACCTTCACGGATATATATCCTCATTCTAGCTGAGGGCCAAGGAAGAGACCTCATGAAGCAGAGCCGGCTGCTGCACACGTGGCGCTGTGCGTCCCCCAGCCCCATGGATCGCTGCTCGATCTCCCCACATCCACCGAGCGGCGCCCATTGCATTCTTCTCCGCCGCGATCTCCAAGACATCACCCCCGGGCATCATTCACAACATGTGTAGCCCACTAAAACCCGCTTGGCAAGTAATATGCCCTTTTCTCTCAGGTAGCGTCTATGCCCATCTTCCTTTCCCTTCTATTCCCCAACCCTTTGTCTAAACTTTAGGCGTCTTCTCAGCTGATACTGCTTCGCTTCGTTTATATCTATCCAGATTCCTCGTCTTCGCGCTGCGATCGACTCACTACGACCTTATAACTCGCTCATCCCCGCGTCACGGTTCCTTGCAGTGACCTCATATGACAACGAGTAACTCGCAGCTAGCCTGATATCGACTCGCCTTCACGGTGAGGTCGTGTACGGCTCTCCTTCGTTCCCTGATCCGACTCATCTAACCTGGTCGCTGTCTCTTCAGGCTGCGGCTAACTTACGCTCACTTCTCCGTCGCTTTCCCCGCCTACCAGAGTAATTGCTTTCGGAAGAGCTGTACGCGTTTGGCATACATCTCTTCAGACCCATCTATATATAACAAACCTGATCCGGGCCGAGGGGGAGCAAGGGGGTCTTGGACGATGGTCTCTGTGAAGTGTTACTGAAAGAGTTTCAATACAGACGGGGCCATCGAGCTCACTTCGAAAGAGTGTTTTGGCACGTACCAGTCCTTCGCGCGAGACCCCAAAGCAGGACGTCCTTGCAATGCAGGTCGGAGGACGATCGTGCGGCAAGGACCTGAGAGACACTCCTGATGACACAGATGAGCATTCGCGGTGTAATCCCCCCCGACGATCCAGACCGTCTGGTTATACAGCAGGGCATGTAGATCTCGCGAGTGTCGCAACAACAGTTCCTGAGGTAACGAGGAATAGCCTGTGCTGCAACCAAGTCCCAACGGGGACAGGTTGAGCAAGGAGAGGGCACACAGCTGAGGTAACCTCTACCAGGACTCTCATTGTCCCGATCTTGCGATACAGCCTTTTGTTTTTGCTTTTGCTTCGAGATTCGCCGCATCAATGCGCGGGCTTCGCAGGCGTCACCGTTCTTGGATACATTGACAAAATATGATATTATACTCTATACATTGCCTGTGAACTGCGAATTGAGCGGATTCAGTCAAGTCATTCTGCGCTAAGGGATGTTGAGATTGGCCCCAAGGCATAGCTACTGGGAGGATTGGTCGAAGTTGGGAGCCGCGGGGTACTAAAGCAAATTTCCACTGAAGATCGTGCAGTGTATGTTACAACAGAGTTAAAATGAGACTCCAAACGGTCACATCTGAACAAGATACCATCGGGCTTGGGGATCCTCGGTTATCAGGGGAATGGCTGAGTATGCAACTATTAGCACCCGTGGGACAGAGTGTTTGCATGGACTGTGGGAACTTTGAGTCGAACGGCTGACGTCAGCAGCAAAGTCTAACCTCCCCTTGACTGTGGCTCCTATTCAGAGCATAAGATGACAACTCCAGCAGCATCAGCGAAAGATCGAGTCCTGTTAGCAGCTATTGGGGACGAGGTGAGCACTTAATGGTCCGCGTGAGGTATTCTGGCTTCAATGGTGAAGAAGCTATGCTTGTCGTCGGTCTAGGATACAATCACGGGTCTTCTCCTCGCTGGGATAGGAAATGTAGATAACAAGCAGAAGAAGAACTTTTTGGTGGTAGATTCGAGTAAGCTAGGGGGGTATTTAGGTGCAGGTCTCGCCCTGTTAACGCAGTTTGTGACACCTTTAGAGACCCAGGTGTCTACCATCGAAGCCGCCTTTCAGGACTTTACAGAACGCAAGGATATTGCTATTCTGTTGATCAACCAACACGTACGGCTGATCACCCATGTTTTCACCCACAACCGGAAGTTAAAAGTGCATACCTTTACCCCGTAGCTTGCAGAGAAGATACGACCGACTGTGGACCGTTACGAGCAGGCATTCCCAGCACTCCTTGAAATTCCGTCTAAGGATCATCCATATGGTACGTGATACTGTATGCTACTAGCAATGGCCTCGCCAAGCTCCGAATTGGTTTGATTATTGAGCTCCCGCCATATCCCAGATCCTTCGAAAGACTCAATTCTCAAACGAGTGCAGAAGCTTTTCGGCGATACTTAAAAGTCTTTCCCCTTCATATTATACCTCTTCGAAGAAGTTATTTCCTTGCAATAGTCTTGATAATGGTGCTGCCCGATCCTCTAAGTCTTCAATCATTCCCACTCCAGCTTGGGTAGAGAGAATTCCAATTTATCCGCCTTGTTTGCATGTGAGTTTACATATTTGTTGCGCACAAGGCTAGAGGTTCCTGGCTCGTCCTGTCGCGCTATTCGGGGCTGTATGGGTATGCAACGGCCGAATCCCATCCGGAGGTCGAGCCCGTGTTTTATGTAGAGCCAAAGGTTCCGGGTGCACACCCCGAGACCATGAGGCATTCCCCGGGTTCCCTTCGCTCAAAATGGTGTCGCTCATGTGAAGTTTTAGGGGGAGTTAACGGTCCGGCCTTGAAGCACAGCATTGATAGGTGACCGAGGCGACTCCGCGACCTCACGTAACGCCTTACACCACACTGAGACCGGGAAGGTTAAGTTCGTTTGCACAGCTTATGCCCCGGGCCCCATTCTAGGCGAAAATCGAGCCGATGTTGTCATGTAAGGGCTGAAAGTTCTTTTTTAGCATTGACTACTTGGTGATGAGCTGTCGGGGAAGACAGTCGGGACTTTGGGGTCTTGGATTAGGCTGAATTCAAGTGTTGCTCGTTGTTACCACCATAAACCACTTCGGAATGCGAAGAGTATGGGAGGGCCGCGCGCTTCCGTGATGGCTGGGTGGGTGACCCTGCGTTCGTGTGCCGAATGAGGTTGGGGCAGTGCAGAATTGCGTGAGACGGAGAATTCGAAGCTTGGCCCGAGTCTACAAAACGGCCAGCGCTGACGTGAAAGCTTACGGACCCCCCCAGCTGTCTCCTTTTATCGCCAACTTCCTCCCTCACCTATTATTCCTTGCGGTGATGAATGACTTGTCTGTAGAGGCTTCAACATTCTTGGCGGCGGTTGTGACTTGGTCGCTTTACGGTATGCACACTTCGGGCCAGAAATAGAAAATGCAGCTCAAATAAACCACTCTTGCCTGTTTTCATGGATGAAAAAGGCTGCTATACGTGCTTATTTGCGGTTTGCATGAGGGTTTTGTATTGGCGGAAGCGACAGAACCGTTGGGTCATCCTGAGTCTTGTTGGTTTGTACATCTTCGTGACCTTGCATGTCTGTAAGTCTGCCCCTTCGCTCTCGAGCAGCAATAGCTCTGACAAATGAGATCCTCTAGGTTTGTATTCATCCTATGTCTACAATGCATTCGTCGTCAACCTACAATACGGAAAGACAGCCTCATACCTGAGCCTTTACCACCGACCTATCATTGGCGCTGATTATCTAAGTTATTGGATCTGCGTGAGTGATTTGCAGCTCAGGTCAGAAAAATCTTGTCTAACCGAGCTTCTCTACAGAATACTATCACGGAGACTCTGATTGTACGTTCTTCGGCCGACCACTCCAGTCAGTCTCGATAATGGTTTTTACTCGCTTTCAGCTCTGGCGTGTATACACCGTTTGGAGAGGCACATCTCGCTGGTATATGCTAGCCCCAGGAGTCCTATATCTGTGCAACCTTGGTGAGAATTCCCATATCCCAAGTATCTGAGGTTAGCTGACCACGCATGACGGACCGCAGGCACCAGCTCTTACACGGTCGCCGTGCATGTTCAACAATCAGTGTTGGAATACGACCGTACAGACAAAAGGAACTACAAACTCATGGTTGCTGCTGCTTCTGTGCTGCTCGTGCAAAATGTCCTCGCGTCGACCATGATTGCCGGGCGCTTGTGGTCAGTGAGGACTCCCCAGAAGCACACAGAAAATTTATTAAAGTACTATTGAAGGTACATGGGTCGTCTGGTCAGCTCGGGCAAGACTCGATTCCCTTACATGAGCGTCATTCGAGCTGTGGTGGAGTCTGCCGCACTGTACTCTGCCGCCTTCCTCGCTGTCGTCATCGCCACTTGCTGCAAAATGGTGAGACTTCCATCTATTTGCCATCGAGACGGTTAGATCTGATCGCATATTGTCCAGTATCACGCGTCTGATATTGTCCTCAAGGCACTCTCCATTCTCGTTGGCATCGTTCCAACCCTCATGTGGTTCTCGACTAACTTTAAGCTCGCGACCGAGGCCGGTCGTGCTCGATGCGTGACTGCAAAGGGCAACATTGCTTCGACCGATATTGAGTCGGAGGGTCAGACTTATACGGAGTGGCAGTTTGCTCGTCCCGGCGGAGCTTCCAGCCCATATGCCGACACGTTCAAACCAGTTGAGCCAGAAACAGTAAACGCACGCATCGCGTTGCCTCAGCCCCTTTTCTTCGGCTCGAAGCAGTCCTGCACGGCGTGCACGGTTTCCTCTTCGTCCACCGCCGCACCACCACCGTAGCGCATCATGATCGATTTTATACGAATCTAACGCAGAAATTTCTCGGACTCAAAGCTACACGGACTTGGGCATTATCATGGACTTATAACTTATTATTACCCACTACTTATTTCGTTGGCTTCGATCGGACATTCTATTAGTTGTATCCACAGTCGACTTAAACCTTCTCTTATTCTTCCTGGTTGTAAAATGAAGCTGAAGTGTAGTATTAGCATGTACCTGCAGTTGACTCTCAGGGGAGCGTAAATAGCCCTCGGTGGTGCGTGCAATGTCCTCTCGTTCATTGGAGGGACACCCGAAGGTCTCCGTTGGGTGTGTGAACTGCTTCGTTCGCGGCGTGAATTGCAACACGAACCAGTCCCACCGAATATTCGCTCGTTCTTTCTCATGTCTTTACCCATAAAGAGGGCCGCGGCAACAGCATGGACTGCAGCAACGCGCCAGCCATCTTACTCGTCCTCGTTGTCGGTCGCTAGTCGGTTCCTTCATTCATCGACAAAAGTTTCCCAACGTACGACCTTGGGTTGTCAACCCGCAGGATTTGGACTGACCAGGGAATCTATCATTCCGCAGCCTCGGCATCTCCATTCACGGAGCCAACAGGGGTTAATCCAGCAGAGAAGTACAAGGCACTGGGGGAGTCTTTACACTCCTACGGGTCGTACCTCACCCAATGCTTGCCGAAATACATCCAACAATTCTCAGTTGTCAAAGACGAGCTCACGCTTTACGTCGCTCCCCAATCCATCGTACCAACATTAACTTTCCTCCGGGACCATTCAAACTGCCAGTACAAGAGCGTCATGGACATTGCTGGCGTGGATTACCCAACGCGGAGCCAACGATTCGAGGTCGTTTATAACCTCTTGAGCCACAAGTTCAACTCCAGGATCCGAGTGAAGACATACGCTGATGAAGCCACACCAGTCCCGAGCGCTTGTGGTGTTTTCCGGGGGGCTGACTGGTAAGTGCTATCACGTACCGGGGAATTTCGGCAACGATGGCTGACGGTTGTTGGGCAGGTATGAGCGTGAGGTTTGGGATTTGTATGGAGTATTCTTCAGCGACCACCCGGATCTGTGAGTTTAGTGTGTCAACGGGAGGGACCGTCGATTGTAACCTCATGAACTATTAGGCGACGCATCTTGACCGACTATGGCTTCGAGGGCCACCCGTTCCGCAAGGACTTCCCCCTCACTGTAAACCTCTCCGCACTTGCTTATCTACACTTCCTCTGACTTTAGATTATTATTCAGGGCTATACCGAAGTCAGATATGACGAAGAGAAGAAGAGGGTTGTGTATGAGCCACTGCAGATGACCCAAGCGTTCAGGTACGTTTCTGGTTTGCAATTCGCCCTGGGGGGGACCCTAATCTCCGGCGTTCCAGGGATTTCCAAGATGCTCTGTCGCCATGGGAGATGGTTGGGCAAGGCAAAGATTTCAAGCCGGAATCTTTCAAGATTCCTGCTCCAGAGCCACCAAAGAAGGAGGAACCTAAAAAGTGAACCACGGGCTTTCGTTTTGTTAAGATACTTTTGCCGGTCCAACTTTAGATTTGCTCCATCTGATTTCTGGCGTTTTGCCTTCATAAACTTGTGCCCGAGTTCTGAGCGAATGTCGTTGTTTGGCGTGGCTTGTTGGGTTTCTGTTGATTCGAATGTAGACGGGATTCTTCGACCACCGTCATATCTTCCATATTCCATGCAAACCTTGGACCATAATGTGCCGCAGAATCAAGACCAGGACGAGCAGGCTCAACCTTTGATTGTATCTCAAGTCTCGAAGGACGGAGACGTCGAACAGGCCGGGAGGGCAAAGACGGAGGACGACGGGCCCTCCCAAGCCATTACCCTGACAGCCTCAACTCCAGAAAGCGATCCATCGACCCCGACGATTGCTTCCACCTCTGATCAACCCAAGTCATCATCATCATCAACCGCTGCTAGCGAGCCGGCCTCGGCCTCCAACATTGCGCCGGCCACCAACCTCTCATCCTCGACACACCACCCGCCACCGGCAGTCAAACGGTTCAGCTCCGCTACCATCAGCAAACAATTCTTACACAAAGCGACCTCAGGAGCAGGTTCTAGGTCGGACAGTACATCCCAGCATTCGAAACCTGCGCCGTCCAATTCAGCGCTCAGCGGTGAGTTGCCCGATTCCCGCCCATCTCCATATCATTCGAGTACACTTTGCAATACGAACGCCACAACACGTTGCATCGGTGCTAACCTTACACTTTCATTTCGTCTCGCGAAGGTAATTCACGCCCCGCTCAGCCAACGCCAACGGCGCATCCGTCGCGGCTGGTTACAGCCAAGTTGACCACGAATGGACCGTCGTCTGCCAGTTCTCCGGGATGGAATACCCCTCGCCCAAACTCTGCAATCAATACGGCCAATCCATCTCCAGCGCAGACCCCAGGAGTCTTGGTGCCTTCAAGCAAACAGTCAGCTCCTGCGGTTGCCAATCCCAACCCATCTTCTGAACAATCCAACTCGGCGACGAGGAGTGGCAAGCCTTGGGGAGATGTAAAGAAGGGTGCGGCCGGTGGCCCTGTTGTCAACGTTGCGAGTGATTTTCCCACTGCAGCGGAAGTGGCTCGCAAGTCTCAAGGTAATGTGGATAGTGGGGCTGGTTCTGCCGTCACCTGACCGATCTCGAATGTGTAGCGAGCAAGCCGCAGAAGCAAATCCCCCCTCAACTCGCAACAGATGCCGCGTCTAAAGCCCTATTAAACGATTCTGAAGATGCTTTTCGAGGTGTTCATCTTGATCCCAAGGCGCATCACTGGGATGATGTGAGTCCTCGCTACCCTTGGCCCCTTTTCCCTGCTCACATTATCAAAACGTTGACAACCTTCTAGGACGAAGGCGACGATGACAATTATCTCGGAGAGGTCGTTGAATTTGCTGATGGCACGCAGTACAGTGTACCCCCCACAGCAACGGCAGAGAACCATCCGTCCCCGGGTCTGTTAGGTGCGGCCTTGCCAACCTCGTTGAAGCTGCCGCCGGAAGCAGGCGAAAATGATGCACCGATCCGGAAAGAGGATCGTTTTACGGACGATTTTGATCGAAGCTGGCCGAAAGGAAGGGGTTCTTCGCAAGTCGCCGATTCGCCAAGCACGCACCCCCGCGAGCTTCCCTCTCCTGCTCATACACATTCCACCCTCCACTCAGAACACGGTGATCGCGGCAGTCGAGTACTTTTCAATGAAAGGTCTAATCGGATGGAGCCCGCTCACCCTTCTTGGGGCAGGCGAGATAGTGAAGGCCCAACCGGTCGGAGGCCTCCGTTCCCAAACCGAGAACGCCCTCCATTTGGTGGTCGTGACCGCTGGACTTCTGGAGGTGATCATCCGTCTCAAGCACCAAACGGCCGACCTCCCCGGGGCGACCGAAATTCAAGCTATGGAAATCGCCGGGCGGATATGCCACCACCGCCTCCTCCGGAGGAAACAGCGTGGGGTAGAAGTTCATATAGGAGGCAGTCAAATGCGTCACAAGGTGATCCTCCCCGGATGACGTCTGGTATGGGTTCTCGGAATCGGCAGTCTCACCAGGATTCGGAAAGAGACTTTCACCAATCCCGTTTGCCGTCGGGCGCCCCTTCTCGTCTAGAACCATCTTCCCCTAGAACCCATCGCCTGCCCGACCAGCGCTCGTTTGACCGCCCGCCACCATTCGGATCTTATGGACGTCGCGAGTCTGTCGCCTCCAGTGTTCACAAGTCGCCCCTCTTGCAATCTCGGTCCGTAACTGGAGAACCCGTTTCCCCCACCATGGAGAATGGCTCCGAGGTTGCCGCAGCGCCAGGTGGTGCTTTGGACCCCGCAACCAAAGGCGAGAAGCTGGCTGCCTTGACCAAGAGCGAGATGCATAATGCAGCACAGCGTGCGCGGGAGCGTCGTCTCAAAGAGGAGGAGGAGCGACAAAAACAACAGGAGAGGGCGAGGGCAAAGGCTGCTGCGCTTGCTGCCGCACAAGAAGAGGAGGCGGCAAAGGCAGCTGAAGCGGAGAGGAGTCGGCAGGAGGAAGAACGGAGAAGACAAGAAGAACTAAAGGCCAAGGAGGAAGCAGATAGATTGGACAAGGAGAGGACAGCAGCGGTGGAAAGCGTAAGGCCATCCGATGGACCTTCGGATCCACTGTCTGCCAAGCCACTCTCAGGAACTCGCCCTAAGCTGCAGCTTCTCCCTCGTACAATTCCCCCGCCACCCCTTCCCCCGCCAGAAGTCTCGCCTGCCAAACGCAAAGAAACAAAGCCTGGTGATGTCACACCCTTTCCTGGCTCTGCAGTGACCCAGGTTGTCCGCTCGTTAGAGGAGAAGCACGACGACGATATACAAGTTGTCGATTACAAGGACTTGGGCCTTGTTATGAAGGGACCCTCCCCGCAACGACGCTCAGAGTCTGCTGGCGGAAAAACCACCCTTGATTCGACTAAAGCTTTTAATAAGGAGGCTTTGAAGGAAGAAAATTCCGAACTCAGGGGCGCCCATCCAAACGCAATTGGACCCTCTTGGTCACCAACGGAGGGGCCATCTCCGTTTGACAATGTTCCTTCCACCAACGTCCTACCGTCTTCACCTGGTCGAAGGCCGCCACCTGTTGTACCCCCCTCTCCAGGCTTCTCCACTCGTCATCCGGCACTCTTGTCACCAGGATCAGCGCGATATAGAGAGGCGCCTCTCTCCAGCGTTGATGAGACGATGTTGCGGCTAAAAGGCGTCTTGAAATCGATGGCAGACGAGCATCGCCAGGATGACTTCGCGGTCTCCATCCTCTCATCGGAACCGGTGCCATCTTCCCCGAAAATTGTGGTGAGGATTTCAAAGTCTAGGGTCGGTCAATCATCAGCGCCAGTGAAGGGAGGAGGACCTCGCCACCAAAAGGATAAATCCTTGCAAATACAGAGCTTCGACCCACCGATTGTCAATCTCAATCCAGCAACCTTGTCAAGAGATGAGGTTGTTTTGAAGGGAATCAAGAGCCGTGCGGCCGTAGTCAAACTCCCAGCTCCACCTCGTCCCGAGGTCCGCATTCCTTCCTCGGGGCCATCAGCTGCGCCAAAGAGTTCCATGCCTTTGGCTCCGAAGGTGGGCTTCGGTCGAGGTAACAGGGCAGACGAAGCAAACTGGCGGAAGCCGAAAGAACCGAAGATCGGACAACCCCAGCCCCCGCCGGTGAAGGAAGTGGAAGTTTTGAGCCGTTCTCCTCATCCTATTACAACGAACTTCAACGAACCTGCGATTGTTCACGTTCCGGTAGCGGGATCCGAAAAAGAGTCTGTTACTTCCCCGATCACCTCACCAAAAAGCAGCAAAGGGAGACCTTCGTCTGGCGCAGACGTGTCTTTCTATCGTTCGCCAACGATGGAAAAGCAACATCCCGTCAGCTTCACGGTGACGAGCGAGATCGAGCCGCCAGCTACTGCGGCGAGTGCTGGGACCACAAGCGAAGAAAAGAAACCAAACGAGACGGTAAGCTGGTGCTTTCTTCGACTGGTGCTTGCCGTTCTCTGATGTGCCTTGAAGCCTTCTCCAAAGTCCGCTTCGACTCTTTTGACACTGCCTCTTGCCCCTGCCACGACAGCATGGGAGGAGTCTCCACTGGGGTTCCCTGTTTCTCCTTTGAAAGCTCAAGCCGCGTCTGACGGCCTCAAGGCCGTTTGGGAGAGTGCAGCCTCGGCAGCAGGAACGTCGATCGAAAACTCGTTGCGTGGCATTGTAGATGAGCTCCCGCCCACCATTCCAACGTCTGTCCAAGAGATGAAGTCCGACGATGGCGAGAACAAGATCGAGCCAGGAATTTCTGTCACTGCAGTGGCCTCTGCGATCCCCGACCCTCCTGCCCCGAAGCGGTCGTTACAGGACGCACACCGTGCTTTCCAGATAGTCCCGGAGTCGCCTGCTAGCACAGCGAAGCCGCCTCCGTACCCGGTACCTCCTCCGACCACCGTTCCACAACGACCGACAGAGTCGAGCCAAGCCATGCTCCCTCCATCGCCTTACATGATGCCTGGTCAACCTCCATTCCCCACGTCGAACGGCTATGGGCCCCGTCCACCGTACGGACACCCCACACCTCCGACACCGAACATGATGTGGGGGCAGCCGCCACAGTACGTTCCCAATGGATCGCTCTCTGTTCGCCAGCAAACCCCAGGAGGCACGGGACCGTCACCTCCTCTACCTCAACAGATGTGGATTGGCCAGCCTCAGTCTCAGCAGACGCCACAAGCACAGCTCCCTCCACCGTTCCAGGGCGCTCCTCAGTACAACTATATGCAAAGCCCTGGAATGCAGCAACAGCAGAAACCGGCGCAGAATATGGGACCCCCCATGAACCATCTGGGAGTTGGAGGCCCTCATTTGGGACCGCATAATCCGTCGTCGATGGGCTATGCGAATCCAGGGATGGGACAACACTTACCGCCCCAAGGCCAGGGATTCCCTCATCGTCCTCCGCACATGACAAGCCCCAACTTATACAACGCGTCGCCGGTCATTTCCTCACCCGGATATAACCCCGCCATGTCAGGCCCTAATCGAAATATGGGGCGAACCGGCTTCGAGCTTCCTCCTCCTGCATCGTCGCAATTGTACCCTCAACTCCAGACCCGGCCGTTCCACCCTCCTGGTTGGTCATTCGCATCTTGAAACGTCTTCACGATTATGCATTCCTCTTGTGTAATTTCTCGTCCGCTAGTTGTTCGTTTTTATCACCGCGTATATTTGATTTATCCTGTTTCTGCCATTTCATTGTCGTGTCCTGCTTGCAGCGTTGTGTCATGTGGCCGCCGGCCTACTTTGTTCTTGGGAAGATGCGACCGAACTATGTACTGGTATCATATCACTCACAACTTTATCGATCTTTCTTTGGGCTGTTGCGCTGAATTCTGGTTGCCGAGACTGTCGGTTCGCACTGTGAGGATTACCGAACTCGTCCAAAGCGCAACCTGTGAATTTGTGCCCATAAGTTTAAGATATCATCCTGATGTTTCGGTTGGTAGTTGATGAGTCGGGCGTCGTGGGTGGCGTAGAGCTTACCCCGTTGACGTCTGAGGGGCACACACGGGCGCCTGTTGATGGTCGCAGCACGTGGGGTGCAAGGACGCGTCTCCCCTTCCCGTCTAGATTGAAATCCGAGCCCAGAGCCTTTCAACTGGGACGCAGTAGAAATAACCAGAATCACTCCTAAGTCGGGACGCGCACGCACTTGAGGTCTGCTGGTCTGTCTCGGGGATTATCAAGCCAAAGTCCGACCCCGAATTACGAATTAGCGACGCGCAAGTCCAGATTGCGTGTCTCTCCGCACCAACTCTAAAGAATCCCGCTTTGGAGCACTACAAGAGCTCGTCTGTCTCCCTTCCTGGTCAGTGCTGTCTCAACCTTGCTCGCCACTCTCCATCTTACTCGTAGCTGGTGGCATCGTTCATTATGGACGCGTTGATTGATAGTCTTGTTCGCCAATTCCAAGACTCATCCTCCACAGCAAGTATCGCAGTGGCAATGGCTGACGACAACATAGACGATATGGACCTTGAGCTCGAGGATGAGCTCGACCTCTCGGGAGGCGCAACAGCCGCAACCAGACAACCCGAGACGGATGAGGAGAAGCAGGCGCGAATCATGGACGGATATATATCCGCCCTTCCGTTTCCCAGCGAATCCCCCGAAGAAATGCGCGAAGAACTAAATAGGATTGTGAGCAAGATGGTCATTGCTACTGAAGGACGTCACTGGGACCATCTCCTCGCGTGGACCGGGGCGTTCAACTCGTACGTTTGCACACCGCCTCCATTCTACGCCACCTCCTAAGTCTACCCATTTTAGATGGCTTTCACTGAAGTACCCGTTCCCTCGGGAGCTTCGCGCATCGTTGGCACGAATGTTTTGGGAGATTATCTGTAAGTCGTGTGCCCTGCGCGTGCAAGGCGCTTCTTCGCTCATCCGGATTTGGAATAGTCATACCATCGCTCGAGCTACAATACATACACTCGTTCGCGTCGACGCTCATTCGGTTGATTGGAAACCGACTTGGAAGCAAACGCAAGCTGGAGCTCAATGAGCTCACTTTACCTTGGAACCGTCTTTGGAAACTCCTCGAGCTTGAGATGTGGCCAAAGAAGCGCGCGGTCATGAGCAAGTGAGGCACCGACGTAAATTATTTTAAATCTACTTTGCTTACCGCTGAACCTTTCGTATAGTATCTCGCGAAACTTGCACAACGTACTCTTGCACCTGGCTGAAGCGTGTTGCGACTACTTCGCCCCTTCTGAAATTCCAAATATGCTTGATACTTTTTTGCCCTTGATAACCAAAGAGGTGAGAAGTTTTGAGCTATTCCGGCACTTTGGGGCTAACTCTTTCCGATGAAACAGACCGCGTCGAGCATGTTTTCGGTTCTCGCTGCTTTCTTACCCGCGTCTCATGCACATCTGTACCTACCTTTCATGTTCAAGTCATGGGAAGCGTTTCACTCCTACAAGGTAGGTCAACCTTTCTCCATCAACCTGGTTTCTATACTCACCTAGACAATTGCAGATCGAAGACTCGATGATTTCTCAGTTCGCCGCTCTGTCAATCGCTCACGTTGCGGGTACTGCAAGTGAATACGGTCCCGAAGGAAGTCTCTCCTGGAAAGATGTTGGCATATACAGCGACGCTGAATGGGGGATGATTATGAGAGCCTGCCTGGCGTCGATGAGTAAGACGAATTGGTTTGACCGTCCTAAAACAAATTTCTGAGCAACCGTTTCATGAAACAGGTATTCCTGTTGGCAGCTCCAAAGGTGGCAGTTCAACTTCTGTCCATGCAGACCGATCAAATCCTTCTGTATTCAAGAAGAATGGCCAGCGTCACGCGTGGCTAGCCCAAATCATCGTGTACTCCATGTCCGTCGACGGACCCGTCAGGCCCCCGATCGGCGAAGAAGCAAAGCCTGAACCAAACGCCGAGAAAACGTTCCTGGCAGGCTCAAAGGCGTTGGATTCCCTTGACAGGCGAGCGCTTCCACCGTGTTCTACGGAGGCATGGCTATTAACTCCGTTGCATAGGTTGATCACCAGTGTTGAGACATTCTTCCATCCTTCCAACTTTGGGGCCTGGACTTTCCCTGTACGTGAAATGAGCCCATACCATCATTCCTTTGCCCACTCACGTTTACTTGCTTGGTTGACACCTTCAGCTCCTCACTTTTATCCACCGCTTGGCTGCCGAGTTCAGTACCCGGTGGAACGACGAACTGTTGTTATCGTGTAAGACCCCGGTGGCGCAACGGATTACCGTGGACATCAAACGATCCTTCGTTCAAGTCTTACGGACTCCCGTCCTCCTCTCGATGTGAGGATTCGAAGCGAACGACTCTAGCCTGTTTCGATCGCTACTTACTCCTTAACTCTCTTCGTAGGTTTGCCAAAGACCCTATCGCGACGTCGTACGCTCAAGCCGCACTGAAGCATCTATCCATCCTTGAACCCGACTTGATCATGCCGCAGCTCTTAGAGCGAGCTTTCAGCGGCCTCGAAACTGTTAATGAGGTGAGGACTCTCCCTTCTTATCCACGGCCTAACGCTCACTTCGAGACTCCAGACGCATCGAACTACTGCAGCAATCGGTGCTCTAGCGGCTGTGCCTTCCGCTCTTACCATTCGGTCCGTGTGGCTCAAAGGCCAAAAGCATCTCGTCTCTCTCCTTGAGATGTGCCTTCCTGGCATCGACATCAATGACGCCATAAAGACTATATCCACATCTCTGTTCATCACCACGGCACTGCAGTTCATCAAGATCGGCGATCTTAACGTCGAAGGCGGTGTGCCGTTGGCCCATGATGCTCCCGGCGAGGTTGTCGTCATGAAAGCGGAGGGTGCTGAGACACCGATGATGGAACGGCTCAAGAGGAAGGAGATGTCGGAGGAGGAACTTGAAGAGGATAGCTTGGTCAAACAGAGCACGGCTGGCTTTGCAGGTCTGTGGTCGCTAAGGTTGCTCTCGTCTTTTATTCCCCGATTCTAATGACAGCGGCTGCGCAGATTGGGTTGTAAGCTTTTTCCGTCGGGTGTTCGCACTGTACGAGAACCTCCCAGAAGAAGGCGGTAAATCAGGAAAGACAGGAGGGAAAACCGAAGGTTCGTACTTTTCTGCGCTGGACTTAGTCACTATCTGCATTCTTACGTCTTGCTTCTCATGAATTCAGAGACTCTGCTAAAGTCACTGAATGCGGCTCTTGACGTCGTCTGCGCAAATCTTTCAGACTCACTGTTTACGCTCGTCTTGAACTTGGTCTACGAGTACTGCACTACCAACGCAAGGTCGAATTCGGTCCGTTCAATCGGCAACCTCGTTAATTCCATGGCTCGCACCCGCCCGAAGGAGACGATCAGCAAGTTCTTGCCCTTTACGAAACGCCAGATCGAGATCGAGTTAGCTGCTGGGGCCAGCAGTGTTCGAACGACTTCGAATACGGCAGCTGCGTTGCCGTCAGATACGACCTTCCATTGGAGTAAGGCAATTAGCCCTTAGAAAGAGACTCTTGATGCTGACACCCTTATGACGTCAGACCTCGCTGTGATCCGAGCGGCGCTGGCGTACGGTGGTGCCGACCTGGTTGAGTTCAAGGATGACTTACTCTCCCTAATGACCACCCTTCGCAAAGCCAAGAACGAACGCGGTTACAGTGGCTTCGGGCGTTTAGTAAACCGCACTCTCGCCACGCTAACGGGAACCTACCCACTGGAGCAACGCATCGTCAACCCGAGGCAATGGAAAGACCCGTACTTCGAGAGATCCCACCACTATTCTTGGGGTAAACAATTCAGCAATCCGAAAGACGTGGAGGTTCAGTGGCATGTCCCTTCGACCAAGGAGTTGGAATTCGCCATCGAAATATTCCAGCAGATAATAACTCCCTCGATCGTTGAACTTGAAAAGCTCATTCAAGTCCCTCCGACGAGTCGGGATGGGGTGTGGCGGAATGATTTCTGCAGGTACGTCCGAACCTGAGCCAGTCCTCACTTATGGGTTACAAACGCATCTTTTGGGCAGAATGATGTACCTCGTGCGGTCTGCATGGAGCGGAGCTTCATGCCTCTTGATTGAAGGAGAAAAGACTGGTGGTGACATGTGTATCGACGAAAACTACATCGCGGGCATTACGCCGTCTTTCAAGCGCCCCAAAGCGGCCTTTGCTTTGACAGACCCGGCTGACCCCCGCTACCAGACTGTCAAAGCCCTCAAAGAGCGGTTTGGGAATGTTCTTCATCAAAGCTTCCTTGCTTTAACCCAGGAGGCGGAGGTCAAATCCGAGGCTGCGGATGCTGTAGACGCCTCGATTCAGCTCGTCCGCGCTCTAGACATATATCTGCTCGACTACGGTGTATCAAGGGATACAATTGTCGCCCTCAAGCGTCAGTTCACTATGGCCCGGGACAGCGTTAAAACGCACCCCAAGCAACGCAGCTTCCCTCGAATGGTTTGGATCAAACGAGCAGCGTTGTATGGATATAGCCGAATGTACCAGCATACCAATTACCGGGACCGGTCCGCCCTAGATGACCAACTTCTGGTAGACTTGGTCGAGCTCTCTCTGTCTCCGTATACGAGGGTCCGCAAGCATGCCCAGAGCGCTCTCCTTGCCGCGTCCGCGTACTATCGACGCGCGTGGAGGTTTGTCCTCCCGCGGATCATTGACGAGCTGAAGCGGGAAATCTCGAAAGGCAAGGACGCTGATCCTGATCGCCAGAAAGGCATGTCCACCGTTCCTTCGTCATTCTCGAACATGCCCTGATAACTCTTGTCACAGGTGCCTTGCATATCCTTTCTGACAAGACCGTCCAATCTATTTGTTGCAACCGTGAGTGAGATTAGCGAGTCCCCATTATGATCCAAGCTCACCCCGTCCCAGTTTGGCCGAGCGAGTACCTTTCCTGTATTCTGGCATGCCAAAGTCAAGAGAAGGTATCATTGCCACCTGTATTTTTCAGATCACTTGAGGCTAATACAACTTCCCAGCCCTCTATACAGAAGCTCGTTGCAAGGATAGCGTCAGATTGTAGGTAGATGCACTCGGCATTATTACTCTCGTCGCTGACCGTCTTTACTTTCTAGCGTTGTCATGCTTTTCAGAAGAATCCCTTGCAGTCACTGTCTTCCTCATTCCGCTCCCAGATGTGGCAGAAGTGTGCGCCGCAGCTCACCGCGTAAACCACATGTCGCCCGCCGAACACCCGAACCTCGTGGAGTCAAAGTCTCGAACCGCTCTTCAGGCAGAAATTCGGCAGAAACGACTTAACAAACTCGTGAGTATAGCCGTCCACTTAAAGACCGAGGTGCTCACTCGCTTTGCTAGGTATCCGACCTCTTGGCGATCGCAAATTCCTCTCTTACACATGTGAGTCTATGAAGGACGACTGTCATAACCATGCCCTCATATCGCCTATGTAGTGGAGGTACAAGGAATATTCAATTCGCTATATCACATATCTTCTCTGCCGGGATCATCCTCCATCACCTGATGTAGCCACCTTGCTATCTGAATATGCTATTTCCGAACACCCGTATACGCGGACCTACTCCCAGAGGTGAGGTGAACGAGGAATCGTGGCTGCGGGCCGTTTCTGACAATATCTTGCAGAGGTTTGACCAAGCTTCTCCTCCACGTCAAGATGCGCAGCTTTAGCCGAGATTCCCAGCAGTTGTGGTGGAGCCAGTGGCTGAATCCACTACGACAGGACATTTCAATAAGTGACCCAAATAAGTTCCTCCAGGACCTGGAGGTCCCTTTTACCGAAGGTTCCTCCCAGATGTAAGTAAATCAAAATAGGTCAGGGTTTTGATCTGATCGCCCGCTACATATTACCAGACTTTTTGTCGACAAAGAGCAGCAAGGCTTCCTTACGTGGTCGAAGGTTGCAAAGGCTTACCGACCTCCTCCTCGGACGGGATCGGTCCTCGTATGGTCTTCGGATACACAGCCTAGTCTCCGGGCCATTCGGGGTGTCATCAACGACCAGTGGATCCAGAAGTTCATCATCCTTAACTCACAAGAAGGCGCAAAGGCTGCAACAGCTTCATCGGTTGACTTGCGACTAGAAAATGTCATATTCCTCAAGAGTCTCTGTGAGTATGATCGAACATAATGGAATGCAACCTGCTAAGGGTCGCTACAGTCAAGACATTTGAAGCAGAGTTCTTGGAGCCTCTTTTAAACCATGTCGATGTTTTGATCTTCTCGGTATGAATTAACGCATTACTGGACAGGCAAAATTAACTTATAAATCGCTTTTGCCATAGGACGACAAGTATCAACAACGAGCCGGGTTCGAAGTCCTGGCAGGTGCTCTGCGCGGTAGGTACAGCACTGTCCTTGTGAATCGCGGCTTACACGAGCCTTGATTAGGGTCAAAGCACTGGGCTCTCGACGTTCAGGCCAAGGTTTGGGAATGGTTCTCCGCCAGATTGGTACGCCCATTTCTGCTTTTCTGCTTATAATTTACTGACATGAGCTCTGTTAGCACCGGTTGTTCGAGCATATCAAGCCCGATGCAGTCATGATGTGGGATGCGTTCCTCAACATGCAACTCGTGGAAAGAGACCCTCGACGAATGCAACCCCTTGTGGACTTTATCCTCTCTCAAAAGATCGATTTCAATGCGGATTCAGCATTTACTGTAACCAAGCGCCTCACAACAATTGGTATTCTAGCCGACGGTCTTGGTACACGGATCGAGTCTCAAGTTCCACGCATGATTGACCTGTACTTCGACAACATCCAGACACCGTATGCGGAGGTGAGTTAGCAGGCTATTGTCACATTATGCTCTTAGGTACTCACTGTGAATTTGGCTCAAAGATTCGAGCCCAGATAG
Organism: Tulasnella sp. 424; assembly: GCA_019633425.1. NCBI lineage: Eukaryota > Fungi > Basidiomycota > Agaricomycetes > Cantharellales > Tulasnellaceae > Tulasnella > Tulasnella sp. 424. The sequence continues at coordinate 394,362 of WSUB01000015.1, forward strand.
CAGTCAATTTGGGTGTTTTGATGGGTATTCAGTGGCATCCGCGATATCGAACGGCTGGCGAACTCGTAACCGCTTGCACTACAAGCAATGATGCTTTGCAGATTCGGAAGGCCGAGCATCTCCCGCGAATCCAATCTTTCATCTCGAACTTTGATCAGTGGAGACAAGAACGCCTTCCGCCACCTCGCGTCTCGCAGTCTACATACGACCGGGTGGGCCTTACTCTCCTTCAATGGGTTTGGGGAACCGCACATTCAGGTCGAGCGTCGTCTGTATTCCCTTATGTTATGCCGCTGCTGTGAGTTTGAGAATGATTTCCAGGAGAATTTTGTGTGACCTCCTTGGACTAGACCTGAGATCTTCAAGATGGCCGAATTGAACGACTCTTCGGGTATGTCCAGACGCTGATCAAATGCAAAATACACTAACCCTTATGGAACAGAGCTTCAACTGTACTCAAGTGCCGTATTGATTGTATTGTCCACTATCTCTCCTCCCCGCGAATATGTGGAACCAATCATAGACAACCTGATCGGAGCCGTGAAGTCAAGTCCGAGCTGGCGCATTAGGTTAAGCGTCTTGCCTGTTCTTCAAGTTTTCTACTTCCGGAACTTGTTGAACTTACCGGACACTTCGGTCCAACGTGTGATGGAAGTTCTGCTCGAATGTCTCCGGGACGAGAATGTCGAAGTCCGCGAAACTGCAGCAAAGACACTTTCGGGTGTCATTCGTTGCTCGCAAAGGCAAAGCATCCCCCTACTCAAAGTGCGCACTTTCCCTACTTCTCGTCCGTTTAGACTCTAATCCCTTCCCAAGGATCGATTCACGAGGCTGGCACGAAGGACAAAGCTGCCGAAACGATCGGAGAAGGAGCAATTAGCAACCGCTATCCGAACTCTGCATTCCGCCGTACTCGGCCTTTGCGCACTTCTAGACGCGTATCCTTACTCGGTGGAGCCTTGGGCGCCTGAGATTATTGAAACGCTGGCGCGATATTCGACTGACCCCGTACCTATTTCGACGAGCATCCGCAAGTGTGCGGCCAGATTCAAACAAACTCATCAGGTTTGGAATTCCACCGAGAGAGACTGACGGTCTATATTAACCATCGGGCTATTCTATAGGATACTTGGGCCATGGACCAGCTCGCATTTAACGAAGATCAGGCTCAGGCTCTATCTACGATTGTCTCTGGAACATCCTATTACGCTTAGATCTTTTCCCACTCTTCTACAGCATATTCTCGTTTGTGTTAGTGCAATAAATCCAAAAGGTTTTGACGATTAGCAAAAAGGCCTGTTGCGTTTGTCCGTGTGTGGCTGTGCCGGAGAACGCCGGTGCGGGCTTCCTCCTTCTACCACCACATTCCTTCTTGTCTACTTTGACTCTCTGCGGGTTTCTTTCAATGGGACTGTTGAGTGTGTCCCCATATGTGATCCTACAAATCGTCGAGGCTGGACTGCAAGTTAGAGATGCTGTGGCATTTACTTCAGTAGGTCAACCAAATCCCTTTCTCACTTACAAACCAATGAGTTGACTTCCGGATCTCCAACAGACTTGCCGCACCCTTCACGAACTTGGTCAAACACGACCATTCTGGATGATTCTCGCACGAGCAGCCTCCAAAATACATCCTCTTCCCCTACCGTCATTCAAGGTTTTGGAAACATGTAGCGCACACGAGCTGATGCAGGCCTGCCGCCTCCATGCTCAAGTTCATCACAATCTTTCAAGACTTCCGAACCCCATCCTCAGACGACATCGAGTTCTTCGTGCAGATCCCACTCAAATTTATCACTTCGCATTTCTGCCTGGTGGCCGTTACGTCATCATTCTCTATCGCAACGGCAATTTTCAGTGCTGGGATACAGCTCATGTCTGGCCGGAAAGCGCTCACGGAGGCATCGAAACGGTTGGAAGGAAGCTAGTTCAATTCGAGACTGGGCTACGCCCCATGAGTTGGAACTTTGAGATGTATGCTGGGAACTCGGAAGTGATGGTGGCAATCGTCTCCTTTACGAGTACGGGCTCATCCAGGTCGGTCTTCAGTAATCTGTTCATTACGATCGATATGATATGACTAATACGTTTACCCCGTATAACGTAGGTTGGACGTCTTGGTATTGAAGTGGGACAGCGAGGATGAGATCGTGCTGGAGCGGTTGTGTCAAACCACAACACCATTCAGGACAGAGCGCATACACATACAGAGCGAGATCGTATGTGCCACTGGGAGACGCAACGATTCGAAGTGCGCGACGGTCGTTTTCCTTAACCCCAGGACACAAAGATCAGTTTGCATGGACACTGGTTTACTCGAGGTACTGCCCCTTTCTAGGCTGCATGTGTTCGGAAATCCTAATATTTCTCTTCCACGAGTAGAGGAATTTCCGATTCGATAGCTTTCCCGCCTCCGCAACATCACTCATGCTGTATCGAGAAGAAGGAGACGACGTCCAAACATATTGCTATCCGGATGTCCTCGACCTCCTCAAACAGCACGGCGGGTCGGTCGCGAATCCCAACGAACATAGCAAAGACCGGTCCCCGATACCCATTGTTCACATCCCTCCTCTTCCCGGCCAGCGATACGTTTTCGAGAAGGATTGCCGACTTGATAATCGCGAGGAGTGGTTCGTCACACATCCTTGGAACACACCCAACTTCTCGCGCGGAGACAACGCCATATCAATTATGACAACGTCCAGAGCTGAGGGCTCTCGTCCAGGTGCAGCAGATGCAATGGTAACCTTCGTTCCGACATACAGGACACTCACCCATCACTGGTTCACCCCACCCTCTTCCGAAGACCTAGCCGACCCTCACCTGAGCCTGAAACCTGCGATTCCTATCCGTCGTTGGATGTTCCATGTAGCGGATACCATCGGGGTCGGGGTTGATCGTAGTGAAATCATCTGCCCTGGTTCGAACGGTACTCACCTCCTGTGGGTCTGGGGAAACGTGACGATCACCGAAGGAGAACCATTTGATTCGGATGACCCAGAAGAAGACTTGGAGATTGATATACGCATAGAGAAACGGATACACATCGCCACGCTGCCCCAAGACCCGGAGTCGCACCCCAGTCAGCCGGACTATCCTTCGGAGGCTGTCGTGCGAGACTTGTTAATTGATCCCAATACCATCGACTTGGCAAGGATAGCGACGACGGATATTGAAGATTGTCATGGGATCGTTGGTTTGGCCATGAACCTGAACGAGCGGAGGGAGAGTTTTATTCATTTGCTTTCATATTAACGACATAATAGCAAAAGTGAATACCCTTGTACTTTACGTCCAAAAAGTAATGAATTACTGCAATGTTCTTCTGTTTGTTGAGCCCGAGTGTTTAATGTCGATGATTTGGCTGAGGTGTGAGCTAAACCTACAGCACCCAGGATTCCCATGTGGTCCCCCACCATGGTACTAACTGAGCGGTACAGTGCTTGACTGCGCAGATCGGACGGGATGCGGTATTTTCACTGTCCTATGACCGTAGATGCTCACAAATCACTTTTTCTAACCTTGGGACCAGGAAAGCTTTAGAGCAGTTGCTTGGTGTGTTTTGTCCCAACACAAGACATGTACTGTGCAAAAATTCGCCACATTCACACACACCCCAACCCCTTCCACACCAACTCGCCGAACTTTCTCATCACTACGTATCTTTGCACGCTCCTACGAGTCCCCACACCCTCAACAGTCGTTGGGATCACCAACAACGGATATCACTGATTAAACACCAAACTCGAAAAGATTAAGCCTTGTGGCCACTCTCCTTTTTGTCGGCACGTTCGTCTCAAACTGTCGGTGTGGACCAACTCCTATCGACGTCCGCGACTCGTTCATAACGTATATGGAGGACAACGATGAAGGGCAGCCTCTCCTAAGTCACGAAATACGTACAAAACCTTTGCGAAAGACCCAACTAGCAATCATTCTTCTGGTCAAGCTAGCCGATGCAACAGCGTACATGCAAATATACCCCTACGTGAATCAGGTACGCACGAAGGATTGACTACTTATAGAAACTGACTGACCTCGGAATATGCTGAAGATGGTTGAGGAGCTGCATATTGCTCGAAACAAAGCGGCTATTGGCTATGCTTCTGGCATGGTTGTATGTTGCAATTTTGCAAGCGAAAAAGACGCGTTTGGCTGATATTACGACATCATCAGCTTAGTTCCATATCAATCGCACAGATATTTACGAACTTTACATGGGGGAGACTTTCCGGTGAGAAGTTCATCCAAAACCACAATTTGATCAAATGTTGAACGTACCCCGCTTCAAGATAGAATTGGCCGGAAACCTGCCCTTCTTTTCGGATTATCTGGCTACGCCTTGAGTGCGGTGCTTTTTGGAACTTCAAGGTCCTTCCAACAGATGCTGCTGGCAAGACTGTCAATGGGAATCTTGAGTGGTAATGTCCCGTAAGCCGTCGATCCTTCAGTCCGGTACATGATCCGCTACTGATATGTGCGCCAGTATTATTTACTCGGTCCTAAGCGACATTACAGACGAAAGCAACCGTGCTCGAGGTAGCCTTGGACTCCAAATTTTCCAACGCTGACAGCTAACTGCAACCCTCTCCAACTAGTGATTCCACTAAATGAGGTTACCTGGCAGATCGGCGCTTTTCTGGGTTCTTTCATGGGCGGCATGCTGTCCCATCCCGCCGAAAGATACCCCAAGCTATTCGGCAACGTGGCTCTCTTTAGAGACTGGGTATGTGGAGAACTGTGTATTATGCAGTTCATGGACTTAGTTGGTACTTTTCAGCCTTTTCTACTTCCCTGTCTAGCTTCTTGCACGTTGTCCGTCCTCTCCTTTCTCTGTACTTTGTTCTTCTTTGAGGAGGTGAGAGTAAATCCCTTGCCAGGTGAACATCATGTAATTGACGGAGCGGAGCAGAGTCTTCCTCGAATTGTTGCAGCTCGGAAAGCCATGTCACTCGTGCAGGCGGAAGATACCACCTACGGATCTGCGACTGCTGCGGAATTATCCAGCCCGACTCCTTTACCGACCACGGTGGAACTCCTGTCTGATCCATCAAGGAGACGAATCATCGCTGCAGGATTCTGCTTGGCTTTCTTTGCTATTGGATTCGACCCTTTGTTCGCCCTATGGAACTATACCCCTATACCTTTAGGAGGGTTGGGTCGAGAGGTACGCACTTCTCGAATTCTCAACTTTACCGCAGCTTAAACAACTTTCGACCGGTAGACTCACGAGATAGGGCTTCTCCTCAGCACTGCGGCGATCGTCGGCATGATCCTCAACGGTTTCGTCTTCCATCGCCTTGAACGGCGATTCGGGAGTCTGACGGTATTCATCACCGGGATGTCCCTGTGGTCTATCAACTTTATTGCCATGCCCATCATCAGCGCCCTCGTGCGCACCCTTGGAGAGTCCGCGGACTACGCTGCCTCACCGCATCTCAAGGGAGTTTGGTTTGCGGCATTCTGCGTCTTACTGGTGGAGAAGATGGCCTCCCTCGCATACCCGTGAGTATCAAGCCCCTGAAGCCCGAGTCGATAGTGCCATGCTGAGCTGCTTTCAATGCTTCAGCGCTTATCTCTTGGTTGTGAGAGAAGCTGTACCCGACCCGGGATCCGTCGGGGCTGTCTTTGGGTTAGCGCAAACAGCGGGCTCGATCGGAAAGTGTATTGCTCCAGCGTTCATGTCGTAAGTGGTATTATACGATATAGAGAGCAGCATTAATGAGGTTTCTATTATAAGGTCGTTGTTTGCATTTTCGATCGAGAAGGAAGCCCTGGGTGGCCAGTTGGTATGGGTGGTCCTTCTCGGACTCACTTATCTGGCCCGTCAGTTTGCTGCCAGCATCCAGCACGTACATAATGGGACAGCTGCGGGATGAGTTTATGAAATTTTCCTTGCTCGCTCCAAAAGACGGGCTCTCCATATTGGTCCGAACCGGATCACGATAATTGTGGATGCTAGGGTAATAAGCAAGCACATGCCGCTGAGAAGGACGAATGTCCATCCTGTCCCCAAAGCTTTGGGGATGGGGTCAATGACTAAGGCGATAAGGGCGCCAGTGAGGCAGTGGACGCAATTGTTCTGTCGAGCCGAAGCAGTCAGCTGGGCCTATCAGAAGCCTCGGTACGAACTCACAATGGCAGTCGCGGACGAACCAGCCTTTGGGAAGAGATCGATTAATAGTGCAGATGTTGATGGAATATCATAGAAAAATCCCAACGCCGGGAGTCCAAGGAAGCGCGGCGCACGATCAGTCTATGCCTGGAACGCGAACCCCAACTTCGGATAATGAAATAAAGGGCCCTTGAAATATGCTAACTCTAAGCCACGATGGACATGAGCGCCTCGCCGCGTGTACGCGCCGTCTTAAGGTCGCCGTAGCAGGTCGGAGGTTGCCTCATATGTAAGTACTCCACGCCATTGGCTACATCTTCTATCTAGGTCAATGGTTCGTTCATATCACTCAACAGTCATGGCACGCACGACACACGCTCACCAAGGACAAACGCTCGGGAATGTCCCACTGGCCTGACGCCAGAAACTCTCGAACGTTTCCGTTCGCTTCTCAGAGTAAAACGATCCAAGCGTCGCCCTTCTCCGTGTTCTCAACAAAACCGACGAATTCGACAACGTTCGAGTGAGACAGGCACTGAGCTCGTTGGCGAGAGATTGGTGTGGGCCAGCAATTAGAACAGCGAAGGAAACGTATGAAGACGACCGTACATTTAAAACACTTGGCCGATGCTTCGGCATCCTCACTTCGAACTTCTTTATTGCTGATTTCCTTTCGAGGAAGGTTTTCAGGGATCCATGTCAAGTTAAGTCATAACGGTCGCAATCGGTCAGGGAGAACGGATTATGAAACGGTTATGGGCTAAGGATCTGTGGTGAACAGAGACCAGAGGGGGTGAGTTCTGGAGGATTAGACCAACAAGTCGGCGGTTTCTTCCACCGCTTTAAAGTCAAGAACGCAACATACTTAAACCCCCACATCGCCAATCTGCTACGAGTACTTTTCGCCAAACTGCTTGCCGTCATCGCGCTTCTATAACGTGTTTTCGACGCAGAAATGTTGCACCCGAGGCATTAGGGCGGTTCACGCAGGTGAAAACGGCGCAAAAACGAAGAGCAAAACCAAAGGCCGGCGTCCATCCGGCAACCCAGAGCTTGAGACCGGGTTTATAAAAACGGGTTTTGGCCAGATGGGCTCCAAACGCGTTTTTGCAAAAATGGGCCCTTCAAACCGTTTTTACAAAAACGGCGAAGCTTTATCCGTTAACCCCGAGCTCGTTTTTGCGACGTTTTCGTATTTCGTTTTCGCGTCGTTTTCGCCTGCGTGAACCGCTTTGTTAGACCCTCCATTCACTTACACTGCAACCACCTTCCTGCATCGGTAGACCTGGGCCGCCCACAGTAAAAACGAAGGGTCGTGTTCTCGTAGAGGTTGAGTGATCTCTTGAAGCGGGGTGATGACTTGGGCCACCGGCGATGGGAACGAACAAGATAAGGTTGATGTATGTAGGTTCACACGTAAGCCCCCGCTCCGGAGGCGGAGCACCTTCGCTAGTGCTTGCCCCGGAGCTAAGGGGCTTACATCCGTGAGCCTATGATGTATGATTGCCGAATTCGAATTGTTTGCGTATGTATCGGAGTCGTAAAGAACTGGTTCTGGGATCCCCGCGCGAAGGCGTGGCCGTACCCATATTGTGTCTAAAGTTGAACAAACCCAGTTGCCGTTGGTACGCATTTCCCGATTTAAACTTACCACTGCCGACATGAAAAAAGTCGTCCTTGACGGTCTGAAAGCCTGACAAATTCCGTCCCTTGTCTTGATTCTCAGACCTCTTGAACACACTTTTGCTGATGACTTGTGCTGCCTTTTAACCGTCGACTCCACCACCCAACATACCTATGCGCCGATGGTCATAGGATGAGTTCTGGCAGTCTTGAGCGGGAGGAAGTGGTGGCGGGCCCTGCCGTGAGCCTCGTGCTGCGACGGTCGCGCGGCCTGCGTGGAATCTCACCTTAGCCGTAATTGGATTCAATTCCCCACCCACGCAGCCCTAGTTCTGCGCCAACCCCACTCGCATGATCTCTGAGCCCACCAGATCTCCGGCCGTGTAAAGCAAACTCGTGAGCGGCCAAGCCAAGGAGTGCCAAGCCAAGGAGCCCAGGCAAGGTACGTTCGTCATCGGCCAAACCAAGGAGTGCCTAGCCAAGGAATCTAAGTCGTGAGCAGCCAAGCCAAGGAGCCTAGGGCAAGATACGTTCGTCAGCGGAAGCCAAGGAGTGCCAAGCCAAGGAGCCCAGGGCAAGGTTACGTTCGTCGGCGGCCAAGCCAAGGAGTGCCAAGCCAAGGAATCCAAGCCAAGGTGCCAGGCTGTGGCGATGGCGTGTGACAACGTGACAGATTTATGCGAGCTAGCGCCGGGTCCATTCCATAATCCCAATATTAATCCCCGATTCCTTGTTTTCTACATAGTAATCAGCTACTCGATAATTTCAACGGCAAGGTTGCAACGCAATTGATTGGTTTTGCCCGGCGCTATTAACCAAAACCGCGATGTGGTCACTTCGTCACGGTGGCCCATTTTGTTTAAGCGAAGAATGCCACGTGCGTGACCCGTATAATTTGGATTCCTTGGCTTGGCACTCCTTGGCTTGGCCGCTCGCGAAGCTCACCGCAGACTCTGACACCGCCACCACGTCCTCCCACTCAATACAGCCAGGACTTATCCTATGGATATCGACGCACATGTATGTTGGGTGGTGAAGTTGACTAGCGGTTAAAAGGCAGCACAACGCCATCGGGCCATCTCTTCCCTCAACATATCCCTTTCGCATCATCCTCCACAACTAGGACAACGTTGGACCTGCATCCAAGTCCTTCTAGCTAGTCTCTGTCGACACACTGTCCTCCATGCCACCTAACGTCAAGCAATCCAGAATTACAATCCAAGCGCAGGACACTGCGACTGCCGGTCCGGCCGTCTCCATCAACGACAAGGGCCACCCAAGGAGCCCCACTCTTCTCGGTGCAGGCAGCCCTCCTCCTTTCCTCTCAAACGGATCCGTACGCTTCCACAACACTGCCGACCTTAGAAACAACCAATTCGCTTCTCAGTCAGGTGTCAACTCAATTCGCACTAAAGGAGCAGGAGAGGTGCCGCGCCAGGAGAGTGCAGAAAAGGATGGCCAGGACAGGTCTCCCGACACGCCGAAGTCCCCACTCATCGAGGACGTCGTTGACGCAACAACATATGCCTTCCGACAGGCTAACGAGCTCATCGCCAACGACGCCGAGGATCTTGATGTATCGAAGGAAATGGACCCTGATGCCGTCCGTGAGCTCTTGCGGTTCCGGATCTCGGTCAACATCACCGCCGTCATCATCACTTTCGTCACCGCTGTCGCATCGTCCTCCGAATCTTCGGTCCTTACTACCGCCCAACTGCTCTGGATCAACATCACCGTCATGGATACCTTCGCTGCTCTCGCTCTCGCCAGCGATCCAGCTCCAGCCAGCCGTGACGTCCTTGACCGCAAGCCCGCTTCGTCGTTCAACACCGTCATGCGCATGCAGATCATAGGTCAATCGATGTACCAGACCTTCATCATCCTCTTGTGCCACTTTGCCGGCGGTATCACTTTTGGATACGACAAGTCTACCCACACCGAGCTGCAGATTCAGCAGTGGTATTCGGAGCTCAGCACGCTTGTCTTCATCACCTTCGTCCTCTCCCAGATCTTCAACTTGATCAACTCGAGGAGGATCGACACCAAGAAGGAAATGTTCGCAGGCATTCTCTACATAATCATAATCACTCTCATCGGTATGGACCTTCTAGCCGGTTTGGAGGGACTTGATCTAACGTTTCGCCACCTTTTGCAGAGGTTGCTGCTCAAATCGTCATCGCCCTCGTTGGTGGTGTTGTCTTCAATCTTCATCACCTCGGCGGCAAGTCGTGGGGTATCTCGCTCGCGCTTGGCTTTGGTCCTCTTCCTCTTGGCTTCCTCATCCGTCTCATCCCCGAGGAGCCTGTCGAGAGGATTCTCAGGAAGCTCGCGCTCATGCAAGACTCGGATATCCCCCAAGTCGAGAGGTCCGGGAATCGAGACAAGGGACGGAACTTGTCAGCCTTTCAGACCGTCAAGGACGACCTAGCCGCGTTTTTTCACGTCGGCAGTGGTAAGTTGAAATGCGACAAATGCGTATCAACCGGGTTTGATACTCACATTCAACTTTAGACACAACTTGAACTTCACCCCAAAACGCCTCGTGATGATCCTTTCTGGCCAAAATTCGGCACTCTGCCAGCGCCCCGCAATCTCTGGAGCATGACTCGGAATAACGACACTTGCAATGACGGTATCCTCAAAGCTATTGGTCCCCCCACATTCTTCCCCTTATCGTATCATACACTTCAACCGGACGCTCACTCCACTGCACGTTCCTCTTATGCAATACCTATGTAACTCCAGTCTCGACCCTCCCACCCCCCTTTTCCAGTTGGTCGGTGTGCCACATGCAATGCATCCTGTTACCCTTCTCTCATCGCTGTAGCTCCAGCAGCCTGTGGCTGTCTTGATCCAGCGTTGGGAGATCGGCAGGATGCAGTTCGGAAGCTGGTGTTGCAGAGTGAAACGGAGTTATCAACATGCCCTCCCCCCTTCGTCCCAGTTATCCTCAGTTTTCACCCCTAGTTTTGGATTGGCTTTGAGGAAATTTCTTTCGTCCATAATGTATTATTTGGGCCTTGCCTGCCTTAGCTCTGCGGAAACTCGCTCACTGGGATAATACTATTGTCGCTCGCTCTTGTCTGCTCGTTCTGTTTGCAGACACTGCCGCCAGCTTCCCAACCCAAAGCGGACCCAGGCACATGAGCTCGACCTCGAGATAAACATTCCACTCCGCGCCTCCTAAAACCTCTCGTGACTCTTGAGAAATGCTTATCAATGACCTTCACCCCCCACCCCCCAACCAACGAACTCGACGTCGCCTCCTTCTTGAGAAATGTTTAAGAACGACCTCCATGCCCCCCCCCCCCTTAAACTTTAGGCATGATGATATCAGCATATGTAATGTCGGGTTGAGCATCCGTCCGTTCGATGCGGTCTTTGCCGCTTGAATGCAACGAAAGAATGCTGTTCGAGATCCAATACGCCGCTGTGGACTTTGTACAAGGACACGGGACGCCATAATAAACGAAACAATTTCGAAACCTCCTCTCGCCCTCCTGGTGGAATGCTACTCGTTGTGACATCCGTTCGAATGTTTAGGCTTCGGCTCGACTTCGACTACTAGTGTTCGAAAGCTTTGCCAGTGCAGACTCAAATACACTTTACACCGGGTCCCCCAGAAATATTGCTCTGCAGCGGCACTATTCAGCATTGAGTAATCAAGAAGAGAGGATGGGCAATGAGTTAAGTGCATTTTAAAACGGCCTTCAGACGGCGAGAGGGAACTATTCGAATCGAATGCGTCGCAGGAACAAGATGCGAGCGAGACGGAATACCAGCATCCGATTGGCCAAAAAAGGGTACATAGTTTACAATCTTCTACAGAAAAATTTGCGACATGAATTACAGTCGGGTATCAAGAAACGAATCCCGATTGGTCTCGAAACTTCTCGGCGAAACATCATCCCCCTGCGGTGGTCCGAGTTGTTGTCGGACGCAAGCGGCTCTGTTTGATGCATCCGCCGCATTCCGAGTATCTCCAATCTCTTCGAAAATCCCGGCAGCTTGTTCATAAAGGCTCACCGCATCTCTGCGCTGATCCTGGTCGCGATGGATGTCGGCAAGGCACATCAGAGCCCATGCTCTTCCGTCCCTGTCACCGATGTCGATACAAACTTGCATGCTTTCAGAGAAAAGTTGAACGGCCTGACTGTACTGTTTTTGAACCCGGTGCGCCTCAGCGAGACCCCAGAGAGCGTCGGCTTTCCCTTGTCTGTCGCCGATGTCGTTGCAGATCTGGATGACCTCGGAGAAGCGCGAAGCGGCTTCTTCGTACTTGTTTTGAGCTAGATGAACATGGGCGATACCACGCAAGGCGTTGGCCTCCCGTATTCTGTCGCCGGTTTCAGTGGAGATTCGGACCACCTCAGAGTAGGACGTAATGGCTTGGCTGTACTCGGTTTGAAGCCGATGTACCTCAGCGAGGCCACACAAAGCGTCGGCTTTCCGTTGTATGTTGCCGAATTTGGTGCAGATTTGGACGACCTTGGAGTACAACGTAACGGCTTCGCTGTAATCGTTTTGACTCCGATTCACTTCGGCGAGACCGAAGAGAGCATCGGCTTCTCCTGCATTGTCGGCGGTCTCCGTGCAGATGCCTAAGGCTTCGGTGAGGTATTTTGAAGCTTTGGTATAGTTATTCTGATATCGATGCATGTGTCCCAGTTGTATAAGAAGTTGAGGAGAGCGAGCTTGGGAACCTGGCGTATTTGAGGCCCTCTGCGGATCCGGAACAAGCATTGGCTATATGGCGACAAGTCAAATTACATTCAAATAACCCCAAAACCAGCAACACTTGCCATCCAACTCATTGACTTTCGACAGTCCTCAGCCGTTGGCCGCTTGCTGGGACTGATGCTCCAGCACGCATTCATAAGGGAGTAAAGAGCCCCGATAAGCTCCATGCTGGCGTGGTCAGCGACGGATGGGAGGTTTCCACGAATAACGTGCGCAATAACTGTCGAGCCGTTTTGAACGTCGTGAAATGGAATGGCCTTCGTCATAACCTATTTTTGCGTTGATCGTAAGTGCCCCTCGAGTACCACTTCCAAATCTTGGTATACCTCATAAAATATCCAGCCCAATGCCCAGATATCACTCCAGAGGCCAGGTTTATCGTACATGAGCAGATCGGGAGCGGCCCAGCGGAGTGTATACTTGTTACCCGTCAGTGTTATAACATGGGCGGCTTCACAAAGTTTCGTCTCGAGTACGAGTGCTGGCTGCGCTTCCGAGTCGTTTTCGCGTTCGTCGGGCTGTACGGTAGAGTCTTTTTTCGCGAAGCGACGGGCGGAACCGAAGTCTGTGATCACTACCCGATAGTTCGAGATCACCAATACGTTGGCCTACGCAAAAAGAGATAAGCTTGCCAAGGATCGTGTCACAGCAACACCCGCACCTACAGATTTGAGGTCGCCGTGGTATATCGGTGGATCTCGATTATGAAGGTATTCAACTCCTCCCGTGACGTCGTTCATCTGGGTTATAGCCTCTCAGAGGATGGCCCAAAGTGCAGTGGTGTGGTCTTACCAGTGAGATTCGTTCCGGGATTTCTATTCCTTCGACGCAACAAACTTCTTTAAATCCCCGTTGGCTGCCCAGGGAAAGATCAGCCAAACCTTATCCTGGGACAGATCTTCAACAAATCCTTCAAGCTTGATGATGTTTCCATGAGAAAGCTCAGTGAAGAATTGTGCTTCCCTGAGTGCCAGCTAAGAGGAGTTAGTGCTGTGCGAATGCTCTCTGCGTTGAGATAGCTCCTTCTCACCCTCAGTACTCGGTCCTTGTCCTCTCCGATTTTCAGTTTCTTGACCGCTACAGACTAGCGTGTTGGAGTCGACCAGTCGTTTAGCTAACTGCTGTAGGAAGTAAGAGGGGCGGCTTGGGACAGACCTTTCGCGTGGTGGTTCTACCGTGAGACTGGTTCTGCGTCCAGCACGTGCTTCAGTACCAGAAGTAGAAATCAAGAACGCTCGTAAAACCGTCGCATACACTCCGTGGAACTCGGGGGCGTCTTGCTCAAATTCGATCGCGGACGGATCAATTCGCCATTCCTCAGGTTTCTGGAGCTTATCCGGCTATGCAGGAATGGGCTTTGGTGAGCCATTGTGATCATTCGTCGCTATCCGGGTGGGGCGTACTACTGTACTGCTTGACGGGGGTACCGGTGCACTTGGGGGATCCCCAGACGGACTAGGACGGTCGGCGTCGTGGTTTTCATGACGTATCAGACAGCTTAGTAGAGCAAACATGATCAACGTTTCGATGAGTTGACGACTAAGGAGTAGCTTCGCCGAGGGGAAAGTAAGTGAGTTGGTCCGGAGGACGGGGTGGCGAATTAGTACGGGGTCTTGAATGGTATGGCCATGGGTAGTCCTAATACCCTCAAACCGCGCTGTTCTGTGCCTTGTCCTCGAGGCGAAAGGCGCGCGGCGATAGTTCTGGACACTTTCTGGACCTTTTCTCCTTTGGAATGTTCTTTAAATGCACGTAACGCCACTACGTCGCTGTATTCGGTGCCGCCGATAGGAATGTTCAACCGATCCCGGGTCTGCACGGTACCAGTGCCTCGCTCTTCCGAAAAGGGCAACCTGCGAATGCGGCGCTTGCTGCAAAGGTGGCTTACATAGGCAATATAGGCGCGAATTCCGAAGTGCCCCACATCGTCAGGGCTATGGCCAGGACTCCAACTAATCAGATCTCCTCCTCAAATGAGACTGCGGTGATAGATATGAGATTGTTCGCGACTTTATATTAGCACGCCTTACGTCGTCAACTGACTGAGTTGAGCTCTCACCGTCACGTCTAGGCGTGTCGATGATGCAACTGATTGTTCATTGAATTGATGTCTTTGACGGCAAAGGACAGTCTTGGCGCATTCGCTCAGAAGGTATCGCCGCGGGCCGTGAACTGGACCATCCCGTCACCGCTTCCACCTCAGTGATCACGTCTATTCTTCTCCATCGACCACATGTACAAAGATCAACCAAGGAGTCTTGGCGCAAGGGACCGCGCCGAGACCCCGTACACTCCCCTTTACCGCCTTCGATACTGAGGCGCTTACATACACATTTATTACTTCTGCTATGTGAATATATATTTTGCCTACATTATCAACCCCGACCTTTGCGGGGTTATTATTATTATAGGGCTCCTCCCTACTCATTTGCGAGAACAGATTGCCAAGCTATCCACCTCAGGCTCCCGCCGTTCCTTGCGGCTAGCCCTGTGAGCACGGGATGTGACCGGTCTTGATTTTTGTTTTTATTATCCCAACCCTTTACAGCTATTGGGTTGCTCGCCTTAGTCGTTGCTGGCTCGGTTTGTGCTGAAGGAGGGAACGTTGAGTTCGTTGGTTACGGGGACATGGAGGTCATTGATGAGCATCTCCGGAGTCAAGGGAAGCCGGTGTTATTCAAGTTAGGCGCGGCTTATCTCATGTGCTTGAGTCCGCTTTGGTTTGGAATGCCGGGGGCGGCATCCGCATACAGAACGATCAGAACGAGCGAATGACAATTACATCGACGTGAGCGAGTTCCCGCAAAGCCATATGCTACGATTAGTGTATGTGTATAAGGTAGACAAAG